>JAUZST010041864.1:0-26576 GCA_034779995.1 Parotocinclus haroldoi
AGCGCCGCCACCATGTTACTGTTCAGAATCAGCTGCGCCACCTGACACACACACACACACACACACACACACACACACACACACACACACACACACACACGTGTGTTTTATCAGAACAATAACGAGCTGCTCACTCTTTAGCGCACTATATATAGGATTCTACTATGCAGAGTGACTCTTTTTGGAGTCTGAGGGAGGGGAGCTTGGCTGCAGGATCACCCCTGCCCAGCCCCACAAGTCACCATAAAGGTCCTTTCTGTTTATTTGGACGTTTATTTTAGCCGTTCCTGCGCCACTTTGGTCGTCTCGCCCCCGAAATATCCAGCATCCCGAGGGCTCGGATACAGTTTAGAACTCAATTCCCCGGGCAGTCACATGACCCAGGCCGGTCCGGCTCGGCTCAGCTCGTCGTTCTGCCTGGATTATATCACGTTACAGCTGGCGTAAAGTTTCCAACAACTGAGTCTGCACCGGGGTGCAAATTTAGAGCCCCTGGCCTCCGTCTCGAAGCAACAAAGGGTGAAGCAGGAGCAAAAATAATTCATCCGATCTGCCTAATCCGGTCTGATACAAACAGATCACGACTCCAGTGAGTCCCCCAGCCTGCGTTTCTATCACCTCCACCTTTTTTTTTTTACTTTATCTAAGCAACAATACCGAATGGAAAAAAAAAGGTGCTGTAATGTTTTAAGATTAAAATAATTTAAATCAAAATGGTTTGAGGTAAAGGTCGGTCCATTTGTCTTATGGTTAAACTCAGGGCTTCGGTCCTAACAGCCGAGGAACAGAATTTATATATCATAACTGTTTATTATACAGAAAATAAACACTAATATATCGTCATAATCCAACGTTGTTATTAAATGTGCAGAAGCTTTCTCCAGGTCAGAATTCGTATCATTCACTCTGAACTACCGACAGAATCTTTCCATTCTAATAACTGACCGATAATCAAAATACACAAATCAACTCAACCGTAATGCACTTAATTACTCACTAGTACGTTACTGGTACGGTCTGGGTCATTACTTTAATACAGTAATAGTATCTGATGAGTATTTGTAGTATTTAATTAGTACGTTTTTGGTATTTTTGGATGATTAATATGTTATTGGTATTTGTTTAGTTTTTGATTATTGGTATTTAATTAGTATGTTATTGTTATTTTCTGGGTGATTACTTTAACACTATAATAGTATTTGTAGTATTTGATTAGTACATTATTGGTATTTAATTAGTATGTTATTGGTATTTAATTAGTACGTTATTGGTAATTAATTAGTGCATTATTGGTATTTAATTAGTATGTTAGTGGTATTTAATTAGTACGTTATTGGTATTTGATTAGTGCATTATTGGTATTTAATTAGTATGTTAGTGGTGTTTAATTAGTATGTTAGTGGTATTTAATTAGTATGTTATTGGTATTTAATTAGTATGTTATTGGTATTTAATTAGTACATTATTGGTATTTAATTAGTACATTATTGGTATTTGATTAGTATGTTAGTGGTATTTAATTAGTATATTTTTGGTATTTGATTAGTATGTTATTGGTATTTAATTAGTATATTATTGGTATTTGATTAGTATGTTATTGGTATTTAATTAGTATATTATTGGTATTTGATTAGTACATTATTGGTATTTAATTAGTATATTATTGGTATTTGATTAGTATGTAAGTTGTATTTAATTAGTATGTTAGTGGTATTTAATGAGTACGTTAATGGTATTTAATTAGTACGTTATTGGTATTTTCTGGGTGATTACTTTAATACTTTACTTGCAGTACTTTATGAGTAACTGATCAGTATGTTGTTAGTATTTGCTTTACTTCTTTAAGTACTTTAAAAGCATCTGTATTCTACCAGTATACATTAAGAGGCTTTGATTTGGATCTGTTGTCTTTGATTACTACTTTATTAGTACCTTATTAATACTTGAGTAGTACCTTATTTGTAGTCGTATTATTTGATAGTACTGCAGTAGTATTTAACGAGCACTCTCAGCAGCTTGACCCGTTAACATGAATCCATGCCTTCCGGGTAAAACTGGCGCAACTGTCGCCCATGACTGGATAACTACCTCCTTTATTAGCAAACAGAAGCAGAAAGCTTTTCCAAACCAGAGCTTTGTTAAACGATTGAATTATCTGATCCTGACAGTCTCGCCACCGTCTGATTTGCTGTTTGATGCCATTATTACACACAGCGCTCTCTGTACTGTTTACTGTTTTCGATTTTCCATACACACACGTCCGGGCTGCTTGATTTGCAGAGGTTCAGGCACACGTTTCCACTGAAGAAAGATCGCTCTAATCAACGTAAAAAAAACACAGCGTGATTCAGAGTCCGAAACTAACCTTTAGCCGGCCGAACTCACACGCCAGGTCCAGGGGGGTCTTCTTGGCCTTGTTGACCACGCAGGGGTTAGACTGGTGCTGCAGCAGCATTTCAGACTGGGCAGACGGGCAGAAAGAGGAGCACGATGAGACAGGGAGCTGTCAGTGGCGGGGTAAGATTTCGGTGAGCTCTCACCCTGGGACACGTCGTGCTGAAAAGTGCTTTGTTGATAGATCAGCGGAGAGACAGGCAAGGACAGAAAAACACGGCAGATTCTTTGAGGGTTGCGTTACATCCGTGTTCTCTTACACACGTGCGTTACTAGTCAGGGGCGGGACAGGGTACGAGGACAGGACGCACCACAACGTACTCGGGGGGGGTAATTTTTTGTTGTTAATCGAATGGAATCTATAGTGTTAAAACGGTGTTTAAGACCCTGTTAAGATCCTCCAGCAGCAGCTAAACGTTGGAATCAGTACCAGGAACCAGGAGGCCGAGAGCATGTGAGGACAAGTCTCATTTTAAAGCATTTCTCCTGCCTTCACCTCAGGCTTCGAGCAACCCGGCGTCGACAGTGAGTCACGTCTCCTACAGAGGCTTGTCCTCATGAGTCAAGTTCAGGACAGAGTTTAGAATCCCATTGTTCTTTTGGTAATTCTCGTCTGGTACGTGTTGCTTAACGTGACTGTCTAGGGATGCCAATTAACTCACCACTTTGGTATGAGGAAGAAAGCTAAAGTGCCACAAAAAAACCCAGGCACTCACAGGGAGAACATGCAAAATCCATGCAGGAGGACCTCTGGAGCCGCTAACCGCTGAGCCAGCATGCCACCCATTAACGCGTGTTACTTCTTTATTTGTCAAATGTTTTAGGCCCAGTGGTTCTGGTCAGGGTCATATGGGTCCTGTGGGGTGCCGTTTTCACCCCCCCCCCACCCCCCGACTCCATGGACGAACTACAGTTTGAAAAAAGACAGGGATTAGCAAGACGCGCCGGAGCTGTTAAGGAAAACGTTTTGCTTCTGCCCTAGAGGCTATTTAAGGGTGGCAAGCACCGCTTCTTCATGCAGGATGATTTTTCCACTAGGGGTGCTTAGGCAAAACGAATCAGAGCACCCAAGACAGGTTTGAAAAATATACTTCTGTTGCAAATTAAGCCAAGTACTTGCAACTGAGAAAATGAGCTGACGGAAATATGGAGAAAATGCAACATATATACGCTGAACTAAAGTTGGATGGCTTTTAAAAAACGAGTTCAAAGTCCGCTCCGTCCTTACTGAGGATTAACGATAATCGAGACTCAAGAAAAGGCGATCTCAGCTTTGGTTTGTTGGTTTAGAACATAGATCATACCCCCTGTGTTGTTTTAATGGCAAACATACGGATCACGCCCTGGGATAAACTAGACCCCAGCACCCGCAGTGCCAAATTTGGACCCGTGTTGCTCCAGAGTTTGGGTCCAAAACCTGGCCGCCCCATTCCAAAGCCTCCCGATAGCCCTTCAAGCTCACGTCCTATCGCTAAAACCGTTTGAATCTGTGTTCAGGTTCTGCGCCGTCTGATACTCACCACCTCAAAGTGTCCGTACTGAGCAGACAGGTGAAGAGGGATTTGGCCGTCCTGTGACACCCCATTAAGCGACGCCCCAGCTCTCAGCAGAATCAGCACCGAGTCGGCTTTACCCTGCCAGGCGGCGTAGTGGAGAGGACGCATGCCTACGGGCAGAAACAGTGGAATCAGGTCCATTTGAAGGGGGGATGCCTCTAATATCATCTGGTACTGGTGCTGGACCAGTACTGATGCTTAGAACAACCCAACCAATGTTCAACCACTGTTGTTCTAGCTCTAGGTTGTTCCTGACACCCGAAAGCTCAGTCGTGACGGCGCTGGAACCTGTAGTTTAGGATTCACATGTCTTTAAAGCCATAACACACTTGAGAATCTCACCGTTGCGGTCCTTGATGTCGACCGTAGCCTGGGCCTCCAACAGCAGAGTCAGAAGGTCTGTGGTGCCCGTTAGAGCTGCGTGGTGCAGAGCAGAGAACCTGCAAATCACAAGCAAATGGATTTTGAATTATAGTTAAAACCCTGGCTTGCAAACTGGTGGTCCTAAAGAGCCCTGTGACGGACCGGCATTTTGCAAGCCTATAAAGTCATGTAACTGGTTAATAACTGCTTTGGGCCGACCCACAAAACGCAGCATTAAGACCAATAACAGTCTGAGATTAATCTGCTTCCTCTTGTGGAGTCAGAGACTGGATCTGCAGAAAAAGTGATTAATCCCAACAAATGCCTCTCTGTTTGAGCGTCGTAAAATAATTATTCATACTGAAAAATAATCCTTGAACCACCCAAACACGAGCGGATCCTACAGAAAGGTAGGAACACCCATTTACCCAGTGTGCCTGGGCAACCGTTCGGAGTTATCTAGCCAAATTAGAAAGTCCATCAACCGTGACGTTCAATCGTGAATGAGAAATGCGCGGCACCTTCTTAAGTGTACTGAGAAGGGTTATACCGATATGGGTCAGCCCCTGCAGTGAAAACCATAAATCTGATGAGTAATCCACGATATGTTCAGAGAAACTGGACGTTATTTAAACACTATATTATATACTGTACTTGGCAATGCATTATGGGATACTGTAGCATGTTTCCTGTACTCTGACTTAATTTAATATAAACGCTAATCACCACATAATGATTTTTTATTTTTATCGCTTAAGACGGTAAAATCCTATTCACTGTAAAGCTCTCTCTCTCTCTCTCTATCTATCTCTCTCTCACACACACAATGCAATGATTGCTTGCAACACATATACGCACCAAAAACCTGCGTTTTATGTGACAGCGCATGTCCTAAATAAGCAGATTACGCAGTCACAGAGTGGAAACTGAGGGACATGCAGTATTTACAATACTTACAGTACTTACAGTATTTGCAGCAAAGGAAAAAAACACCAGAAGCTAATTATATGTTTATTTAAAGTCACTACACAGAGCAAAGTCTGGTTTAAAACCAAGCGCCATTCCTACTTCGTCAGTAAAGTGAAGGACGAACAATTTAACGTGAACTAACAAGAAACCCGTCGGTTCCTGTAAGCACCGATCGTACCCCCGGGGGCTTACAGAACCTCACCGCTGACTAACATTTTACAATAACTGAAGCCGCAAGGGATTAAATGACTCAGAGACTATTAATGACGGGATATATTTTTAAAAAAGAGGCGAGCATTAGGCCGTGCAGCGCCGCTGCAATGTTCAGGAATTTTAAAAATCAAGCTCGACAAAAACCCTAATCCAACAATTGTCAGGCAGTAAAAACTCATTTAAGGGTGTGTGTGTGGGGAGGAATCAGATGTACGCAAGTCTCAGGTCTAATTCTAGTTACTCAGGACAAAGAGAGAGATCATCAGTAGAAAATAGTACAAAATAGTTTGAGGTCTCAGAAAGAGCTAACATCAACACACACACACAAATGAGTGGTTTCATCCCCTGTCACACACTTGACATAGTTCCTGCAAGCTACTGCATGTTGAAAGCATGATAGGAGCTGAGCCGCTAGACACAAAGTCGGCACACACACACACACACACACACACACACACACATCAGTAAATGGAGCTTCACTCAGCACACTGCCCAAAATCTGTGCATGAACAGTGTGCCCACAGGACACTGCATTAATAAGGTGTGTACTGACATCATCAAATATCGCCATAAAAAAACAAACAGTAAAAAACAGGTTGTGTGTTAAAAATGAGTGAACGAACTACAGCGGGAGACAAAATACAGATTCCACCAGCCTCGGCGTCTACGTCGTTAGATTCTTTAACCCGGACCTACGTTGAAAACCGATTGCTGTTAAAGACAGGTCTTCTCATAACAAAGCGTGCAATTGTTTCTGTTTCATTCGATTGGATTAGGAGAATAAAAAACGCTTGCCCAAGTACGGGATCATATTTGAATTGAGGTACTGCAAAATCTGTCGCTACGGATGCATTTCGTCTGCGCTCAGATGTATCGTCAGAAATATCGAGTATCGTAAAAATGCCTTGAATTATCGCGATATGACATTTCCTACCATATCAACCACCCTTAACACCAGATACTGAGAGGTGGTTGATGAATCATGGGTGGGCGATATGACGATATTTTTCTATGGCGATACATTTTGTTCATGATACACGATATCTATGAGTAGCACCTAAAGAATAAAAAAAAATAATAATAAAAAATAATAAAAATCGATTATATTTGCAGTTTTAAAGAACTACTTTGGGATGTATTTCTCTGGGGTCGCATGTATCGTGATAAACATCGTGTATCGTGAAAATTGTGATATAATACATCCGTTTTATATCGCCTGTCCCTAAAGCATCTTCCAAAAATAATTTTGTTCCTTTTTCCCGAAACATAAACCTAAACACGAGTTGTTAAAAAGCAGATCTGCTCCTTACAGATCCTAAAATCAGCAGCGATCCAGTCCTGTCGTCCTTTTTTACGCTCTTGATTTTACCGGTCTGAACTTGGATCAGGCCCGAGTATCAGGCGGGACGCGTGTAACGAGAATGGATGAAGTTAACGAGTGTATTAATTAACAGCGGAGACGGGGGAGACGGCGCGATGCCAGGAGCAGCGATGAATAATGTAATGTCTTCAGCCTTTCCTCGGCTGCCGGTCCCCGAAGAGGCCGCTTCTCATCTCTCACCCTCCCGCTCACGAAAAATCACAAATTAGAGCTCAAACGATTGCCACCGGAGCCCCCTCCGCTCCCCACCTCAGCCGGTCACGGCTCATTCTTTATTTCCCTTTTCGCTTCTCACCCACTGTTTATCTGATTACTGAATTACAGCACATAATGAGACGTCCAGGACCAGATGCATCAATACAGCAAACCATGTACCCACCACCACCACGTTTCACACGTGGGATGAGGATTAGGAGCACAGGTTACATGTGGTTTCGTCCGTCTACAAAATGTTTTTGTCAGTCATGGACTATTCCACACCTTGCCCACGGAGGGACCTATCTCGGCCGACCGCCTTCGGGGGAGCAGTAACGTTGGTCATGGATGTGGATTTGAAGTCCAAACTCTTTAAAGATGGTTTTATAACCTCTTCAAGCCTTATGAGCTTCAGTAAAAAAAAAATTTAAAAAATTAAAAAATTCTCTTTTGTTCGTACCATGAAAGTTTGTTGATTGATCCCTTTCCTTTAAATATAGCTCAAATTCGATCAATCCCGCGCACTGAAACGACCGACCCTAATCTCACCTCCAGATTAAGTGCTAATCCTAGAGGTTCACATACTTTTACCACTCACAGACGTGTAGCCCTGGGTCCTGGGTTTTCGTGTGTCTGATGACATTTTAGACCCTTTTTATGCACAAAGTCCATTTCAAAACGAACCTTTTCGAAGCCGCGGATTGAATGAGGGGGCACTCACCCGTCTGCATCCTGATAGTTGATGTTGAGTTTCTTCGTCGAGCCGAGTAACTCTGCAAAATAAGAAAAAAAATCGACGGTTAAGAAAAGCGTAAACGAAAAGCCATACATATAAATCAACAAATTTATCAAATAAAAAAGATCACCGCACCTTAAATAAAAGTAAAAACATTTCCTTGTCATTCCTTTATCAGAATGGCACGTGACTGCACCCTCTGCTGTTCAAAAAACGCCCCTGCATTAGAAGGCATAACGAACCAGCTCCACAATGCACCTTTTTTTTTGGCACCGTTACATCCCAATGGACGGAAAAGTGGGAGGAGTTTGGGAGCTGACAGAAAGCCTGCAGTAAGAGCTCTGTACATATACATTGTGCACAAACCTTAAGGTTTATGGGCTACAACAGGGAAATCCTACACGATATTAGTGTAGCGTTCTTCATAAAGTGCTCGGTCTCATAGGGGTATCCTCGAAACGAAACCAAGTCTCGCTCACTTTTGTGAACCTTCGTATCTGCCTGACCCTGGATACGGTCCCCGGAGAGGCAACACTGGGCGCAAGGCAGGAACAACCCTAGACAGGGTGCCCATCTGAATCTGAGATTTATTTATTTATAACGGAGCATTGTCGAAGAGCAGCTTTACTTTATACGATCTTAAAAGGAAGATCCCAAATTTAGCAAGCCTAGGGCGACAGTGGAAAGGAAAAAACTCCCTAAATGCTGCAAGGAAGAAACTTAAAAAGGGACCTGACCTGCTTGGGTGGCCTGGATGTTCATTAAAATAGTTAAGTTTGTATTAATAGCAGAATTAAGTCAATAATAAGAGTAAAATAAAATAAAATAAAATAAAATGGAATATAATTAAAAAAAGTAAATTAAATTATTAAAATATAATTACATTAAATTACATCAAGTAAAATGCAATAGAATCAAATAAAATAGAATATAATTAAATTAAATACACAAAATAGAATAAAATAAAAGAAAATATATATATTTTTTATTTTATTTTAAATTTAATTAGAATAAAATAAATAATAACAAAATAAAATACTATGACATTAATATTATTATTAATAATAAAATATATTGCAGATTATTACAGATTGATTTATTGCTGTGAAACCTGTTTAAATACAGTTTTATTCCTCTTCATCAAGAAGGGCTACAGGTGTCCAAACCATAGCCATAGGCCATAGCAGATAAAAAAAACAGCGACTTTACAGCCCAACTTTTTTTGGAATGCGTTGCAGGCCTGAAATGGTTTTGTTCAGTTTTTTTTAAACAAACGAAACGAACCTGACCAGAAAAAAAAACGTGAAATACCTCAGGTTTAAACTGTGCAAAGAAATAAAGTTGAATGAAACGCACGTTGTCCACCTATTGCAATGCTGCGTTAGCGTTAGTGAGGGTTTTGTTTTGCGTACCTGACCAGTACATGCGAGGTACTGACCGGAAAATCTCGTATCCATCCAGATCTTTTGATTTAAAAGCCTTCTTTATGGTAATGAAAGAACGTTTCAGTCTGTTTTCTGTAACTTCTACGGCTTTATTTATTGATCCTGCTTATTTATAGATTAGAGGAAAGCATGGCTTCTGGGCTCTCTCTCGTCGTCAGCGTGTTCCACGTGCAGCAGACTGAGACTGGTCTGAAAAACTCTAGATTTGTAAGAGAAACGTATCTTGGATGCGTTATTGACGCACGTGCTTTTACGGAATACCACGCATGAGAACTTTCATCTGCGAGCTGCGAGCCGTGATCTGGGTCACGAAGAGAAAAGAAAAGATGCTGAAACGGGGCCTGTGCTCAATCTGTCAGCTATTGAACGCAGCACGGAAGCGTGTGTCCTGCTACGGTTTCAGAGCTGTCATTACGGAAAATCCCTTCATCTTCCGAACTCTTTGATCTCCGAACGCAGCCAGACGCTGCGTCTCTCTTCCTATAGAGGACGAGCTGAGGGAAGTCCTCGTAAAAGAGACTGTGAACGCGCCGTGGAAAGCGCCTTGCGTTCGGTACCATATTAAAGGAAACGCTGGTCTGAGTCACACTGCCACCTGCCCCATCCCTTTGTTTGGCCTTCAGCACCTCATCGGTTTCAATCAACAGAAATTCAGAGCCTCTTCCACGTCCTGCCCCAGCACCCTGACGTCCGGTACACCCAGGCTGCAAAAGCAACGCGCTTCTGAAATCAGTCATTATTTTCAGCACGACGGGTGTGACCAAAGAGGAAATCGATTCCTCCGCCCAGCGCCGCCTGGCACGCGGACAACCCCAAACAAACTGCTCCGCTGTGAGCCGGAGACGTTACGATTTATGCGCGTAAAAGCTCCGGACTTGGTCCCGGCTTAAGATTTAACAGCAACTGAGCGCGTCTGTAACACACACCGATCAGCCTGAACCGAAACGAGGTGGGTTCCTAACGGCAGAGATCCGAGGAGCTATAGCTACAAACGCTGACGTTATCAGAGCGTCTCTCACTTCGCCAGTTAAAAAGGAGTGAACAAACTGCACCAGGAGCCAAAATACAGACACCGAAAGCCTTGCCCTTTACATCGGTGGAAGCGATTCAGCTTCGACAAGACGGAGGTCGCTCGAATCCCGCCAAATATGCGAACTTAAGATGGAACGACCTTTCGAAACGGTCCAGACATCAAACATGGGCTCTGTCCGAAACCTGGGCGATAGTACGGACGATATTGATACCCGATATTTACCACGATACAATAAAATACTGCCATATTGCCCGTCCCTGCATGAATCCAAGGTTCGGTGCATAATAAACGAGTGGTACGTACCGGATGGAATCTAGTACGTACTGCTTAAGTACGGCGTTGCGGATGCACCCTTTGCCCCCCTGATGGATTTTACCCTTGTGGGTGTGACGTTCTAGGTAATGTTCCGCTCCGAGCCGGGCCTTCATTTGGCAGGTTTGTATAGGGCTCAGTGCTGCTGCTCCAAAGAGGATCCCCTCCCTCAGAGACGGGCAATGGTGGCCGTTTCGGGGGTATCGCCAGTACCGGATCAGATCTGCACGCCAGGGCCAGCGGGCACCGGCTCTGAACGGCACAGATCGAGGCACATGAGGAGGGAAGTGCTGCTGAAGCGACTCTTACGGGTCGAGTTCCAACACGCCCCGGCATTCCAGACATCGTTCACCCACCCCACGCCGGCCCATCCATCGCCTTTAGACACACGGCTTAACACAAACAGTCTTTGTATCAATCAACAGTGGGCCTTTCTGTCTAAATGCCACGCTGTACCTCATGTGGGCATCCTCCGGTGAAATGAGGCGCAGCCAATTAGCAAAGTTCGCTTGCCCCGAGAGGAACTCGAAGCTCGAAGGCAATGGCTCTGACGACGCGACCCGGGGAAACCTAACACGCATTTCAGCCTTGAAGCGGGCGGGACAGGTAGAGCGCTCCCCTCCCGTTCCCGTTCCGACGACGGGAAGGGACAATGTGAATTTAGAGCGTGGCGTTCCAGTCTGCCTCGTTTTTTGTCTGTAGGCAAATGTGAACGGAGCGCTGTCACGAGAGCGAAAAACGAACCCGGGGAAGACCTGAGCGGCCCCGTCTCGTCCAGTGAAACGTACGAGCACACCACATTTCTGGAGGGCATTAACGAGGATTAATCGTTTACTGTAGGCGACGGTAATGACTACTGTGCCGCGTCGGTTGTTTTGGTGTCTTAGACTAATAAGGTGTGAATCTGTTTCCTTATAGCAGGCCTACAATGGGAAAGAGATTAATGGAACCTCATGATTTATGTTTACGCTTCTGCCGATGGGACCGTGTGATAATCGCGGCGTCTCAGCCGGAACAAAGCCCCGAACCTCGGTGTTTAGGTCGAACCCGGCACGCCACAGTGGAGGAACCCGGGCGTTTCGTGGGCCGTCTAAAACCAGTGCCGTGTTTGAAATATTCTTAATAAAATGTCTTCTACTCCACGTTTGGGTCACACAACTGAGAAGCCACAAGGCCTAAACTTTCCAAAACTTTGCATGGGAAGTAGTTCAGCCCCATAATCAGCCCCTGCAGAGCCAGCGTGACGTTTCTCTACAAACACAAGTCCTAAACTAAACACAAACTCCATCATTACGCCTCTGAACCTCACATAGATTTGGTGCAGGCTGGAAAAAAAAACTTATTTACAACAATCAAAGCAGGTCCAAATACGAATAAAAATTAGGTTAAAAAAAAAAAAAAGAATGATCTTAATCTCACACTGTCTTTTCCGTGGGTGGGTTTGAGCTCAGGTCTGAATGGATTCTTACCTCTACCTGCACCTTCCACTTCCCTCGTATCAGTGAGTAACCTATGAGGTAATGGCTGTTTAATTTCTTTATATATATTTTATCCTTTAATATTTCTGTGCTCTATTATTTATTATATTGCGCACCGTGTTTTCTCTTTCATTTATTTTAGTCCATGCTTTATTATATTAGATGTTATTATATATATTTTTAAATATGTTCCCTGTTTTTATTATATTCCACACTATTTTGTATCTAACATTTTAAATACTATTTAAGTATTTTCTTTTTTTATTATATCCTATGACATTGAATTTCTTTCAGTCTATATTTTATTTTATTATATAGTTTAAATATGTTCTCTCATATTATATTGTACACTATTTTTAATTTTTTACATTCTATATTTATTTTATGTCCCCAAAATATGTTCTGTATTTTTATGATAATGTACATTATTCGCAATTCAATTTATTATATTCTATTATCATATTTAATTTTTTATATTTTTATAGAGGTTCTCTGTTTTTATTATATTCCACACTATTTGCAATTACATTTATTAAATATTACTTAAGCATTTCTGTTTCTATTATATTCTACTATATTCGATTTAAATTATTACAGTCTATATTTTATTTTATATTTAAATATGTTATCTCTTATTATATTATTATTATTATTACTTATTATATTCTACACTATTTTCTGTTTATTACAGCATATATTTTATTTGATTAAAAATGTATAAATTTTTTTATATTTCTATATATGTTCTGTTTTCATTATATTCCACTACTTGCAATTTAATTCATTAAATATTATTTAAGTATAACTGTTTTTATTATATTCTACTATATTTACAGTTTATATTTTATTATATATTTCCAAAATATGTTCTGTATTTTTATTATATTCTACACATCACAATTTAATTTATTATAGGTTATTATTATATTACATTTTCTTTTTTTACGTTCTCAGTTTTAATTATATTCCACACTATTTGCAACTTAATTTATTAAATATTATTTAAGTATTTCTTTTTTTATTATATTCTACTATATTCAATTTAAGTTATTACATTCTATATTTTATTTTATTATATACTTTAAATATGTTCTGCAATTTTTTTTATTATTATACAGTACTTTTCAGTCTATATTTATCTATTATAGATTTTTACCTTACTTTTGAATTTTATTGTATTCTCTATTTATTTCCTGGGTCTTTTTATATAAAACGATTCTTTTTGTAATTTTATTTATTTATTACACATCCCATTGAGGCTACCCAGTCAGTCAGTCGGGGTCCCTTTTTAAGGTTTCTTCCTCATGACGTTTAGGGAGTTTTTCCTTGCTGCTGTGGCCCTAGCTTTGCTCGGTTATGGATGTTTCAAAAGCTGCTACAGAAAGAAGCGCTGAGCTTGTGTGCAGCCCGTGAGAGCAATCCTCACCGCATGCTGGAATATGAAGTGAATCAGAGTCATTCCTTATCCTTACATAGCCCGCTGAGTGTCTGCGCTGGCTTAGCGCCCGGGACGGCGGCTAAATCCGCCAGGATGTGTGGCAGCATGATTAAACGCTGAGTGCTGCGGCAAAGTTCTGTGCTCGGTATCTCTCACAGTTCCAGAACAAGGCTCAAAGAAAAACAGAGCGTAACCGCTTTCATTTGTCAGCTGAGGTTTAAGCGAACGAAAATAGTTTTCTGGCAGCGCAACTTTCCTGGTTGCTAGGATAAAACCTTCATTTGGTCCAAAACTTGTTTTTTGAGGACCATGCTTTTTATAAAGGAGGATAAATCGCTCGACGTGGCACTGCCACCCGGTCACGTAATCGCCCGGAGAGGAGGCGCCACGCAGCGTACGCGTACACACCTCGTACCCGGCGTAACAACGCTTCCAATCCACTGCCGTCATTTGCATATCCTGAAACGATTGGATCTTAAAACTTATGATGTCACAGCATCTGCTCGTTAAGTCCGAAAATCCCACATGGTGCCTATTTGCAAAATCCAAAAAGTCCCACCCCCTTTTGAGACTAGGTTGTTTGTAAAGTTTAGGAAACACGCCCCTGAAAAGAAGCAGTAAATACACAAAGCAGCTTTTTTTTTACGGGATCTTAAGATCAAATGAAACACGGCGTTTCATTCTTTTGTCTGCACGGCTACTATTATTATTATTATTATTATTATTATTATATAAGGGCATCGTAACGAAGTGCTTTTTTTGCATAGTACAACTTTTCTGCTGCTGCTGTCCAAGACATGTCCATCAGAAATCATTTCTTTTTCTGGTCTGTAGACGTTCCTTGATTTGCAGCGTAAAACCAATTAATTTAAATGCCCCATTTGATCGTCTGACGTGATACTGGAGCTTCTGTAAAGTTTTTAGGGTTGAAAAAAAAAAAGAAACTCCGGGGACGTAAAGACTTTCCCATTTAGGACTCAAGATCAAAAGTTTTTTAGTATTTTATTTGTTGTTTACTCCGGGTACGCCGGTTTCCTCCCACAGTCCGAAGATATGCGTGTTAGGTGTTAACTAATGTCTCTAAAGTCGCCCTTAGTGTGCGTGCCCTACGATGGATTGGCGGCCTGTCTAGGGTTGTTCCTGCCCTTGCCCCCTAGAGTTGCCAGGTGGGTACCGGCTGCAGATTAACCCCGTGCGGATTAAGCGGGAGATAACTTTTTTCCAGTATCGTGCAGCCCTAGTTTGGTGTGAGGCCACACAATTATTCACCATGGCAAAAAGGTGCGTGGATTACAGATTTATAATCCCATCATTCAAGCCCTCTGAATTCTAATCGAATCGAATAGTGAGGCAGGTTTTTTTTTGTTTTGTTTTTTTTAAGACATCTACGCCTCTGAAGTCTAATCTAGAATCTTGAATGCTCGTTACATATTAACTTCGGAAGCACCGGGAGTGCTCGTTATCCCCTCGAACTCTTCGCTGATTACATAGGAAAACAGGAAGGGTGTGTTATTACGAGCGGGGGAAGTCTGGACGCTCCAAAAAAAAAAAAAAAAGCTTCTCAGGGCTCCGTGTGACAGGGTGGAACCAATCAACAAACTTCAAAGAGACGCGGTGCACTTAATTAATCGGCTGGACGTCGAACGCAGGGCTGAAGGGAAATGATTATTTCGAAAAAGGTCATTCTTCTTGCATGAAGGTGCTCGTGCCTAAAACCGGTTACCCTCCAGGATACACCCTTTGGTTCCCGGATCATATGGTTTGAAATCGAGCGCCCTCATTGACTCCGGGTACTCCGGTTTCCTCCCACAGTCCAAAGACGTGTGTGTTAGGTTAATTGGTGTCTCTAAAGTGGCCCTTAGTGTGTGCCCTGCGATGGATTGGTTGGTTTCCAGGTGGGCCCCGGCTGGACCCCCCGTGTGGATTAAGCGGACGATAATGAATAAATGAAGTGAGGTTTTACAGTTCTAAGGCCGTCACACTAAACGGAACAACAGGCCTAGGCTTCGTGACACTGTTGGCACGGTTCAATCCGTCACCGGGACGCGTTTTGGCGGTCCTAGAGTAACGGGCATGGCATCACGGAGACGGCAGGGCGATACCGTAAATTATTTGACTTGAGATCAGACGGCCTTTTCTGTAAACCAACAATCGTTTACGGGTTAAACGTCACTTCTGAGCAACGATAAAGCAGAATGCTTTAATTCATCCGTCCGTTATCTTTCGCCTCATCCACACGGGGTCCAAGGCCAGCCGGTGCCCGACCGGAAACTCTGAGCACAAGAGCAGGAGCAACTCCAGACAGGGTGCCAATCTGTCGCAAGGATCGCACCATGGGTCACTTTGGAGACACAAATTAACCTAAACACGCATGTCTTAGGGCTGTGGGAGAACACCGGAGTACACAGAGTAAACCCATGCAGACACGGGGAGGACACGCAGACTCCACACACAAAGGACCCAGGCCGCCCTGCCCTGGGATCGAGCCCGGGACCTTCTTGCTGTGAGGCGGCAGGGCTACCCCACCGAGCCCCCACGCCGCCCGCTTTAACTCGAGTGTTTTCTGTAATGCACACAGAAGTGAAAATCGATAAACTGAAGCCCAGAGCCCGGTTACAGAGTAGAATTATATCGAATGATTTCATGTGCCAAAAAAATCGAAACTGAAACTAGAGACACTCCTATCCGACCGCATCACTGGATCATTGTTATTGTCGTATCAAAATTGGTATCGGTTACAGTGGTATTGGTACCAATGATTAATTTTATGGTATCGTATCGTAACATCCCTAGTTCTTAGAACCTGGAATCGCTGAGTGGACTCTCCTTGGGACTGAATCGTACGCATTCAATTCGTTGTTTGAATCAAGACGTGCGATTTAAACCAGCCCAAAGAGGAGAATCACAAAAACAGGGTCCATGGGAAGCGCTAGAACCCTGCTAAGTCTCCACTGACGGGCCTCATATTGGATTCAATGAATGGCTGAAGAAGTCCCTGATGTGGCTCGTCCGTGGACTCTGTCCTCTCGATGACACTGCTTCCAGAAAAACAGGAAAGCGGTGTTATTGTTGCCCGTCCTAAAACAATGGAGACCGGCTCCCTTCTTAACCAAACCCTGTTTAGTGGAAGGAAAAGCTTTTAGTGGAAACACCTACAAAGAGAGCAAACCCCTGACCCTTGATTCACAGAGACCCCGTTCCTTCCAGAACCAGATCCGAACACCCCCTACCCACCCACCCCCTGCTCGCCTTTTACCGGCAGAAGGTTCGGCCCGCGTCCCTTCAACCAAACCTCAGCTGATCAAACCCTCAGGGCGAAGGGGCACGCCGAGGTTAGGCTAAGTTCATCTGTCAGTGCAGTTCGTGACTCCTTCGCGGTGGTTTTTATCTGCTCCGGTGGTTGTTTTGGCCCCGAAAACGGTAAACAAGCAAGTGGAAACCCAGCCTGCACTGCGGAGCGAGGGCACGGCTTTAAAAAAACAGGACTGGTCACATAAAATACAGGCTGCATTTTATAGAAAGGGGAGCAAAAAAAAAAACGTCCAGGCAAGGATAAAAATTAAAAATCGCTTCAATGAAGTTATAAGAACGTGACGGGTCTGTTTTGTAGTAACGTTACGACGTTATTTGGGTATATTTTAAGGGTGAGGGATTTCACCAGAGAACCTTGACAAAATGAAAAATTCCAAAACCCGAGAGGCACCCAGGAGGACAGGGACGCCTGCGTATTTAATCATTCATCTCTGCAGGGAACTTAAATAATTATAATGTACTGTTATAAATCTTAATGCGTTATTCTTAAAAAAATGACACGAGCAAAAGTCGCACAACTCGAATCCACAGAATGGATCTGCAAAAACCAACATCCTTGCTCGAGGGTCCAACGGTAGCAGCCGTGAGCCTTAGACCCTGGATCCATGGTCCAGGTTGCAGAACCTTAACTTCTAGTTCGGAGTTCGATTTAAGCCGCTCGGGCGGCTTAGCAGCGCTTTATTAAGCCGAGCGGACCTTGTGACAGCGTTAAAGGTCGAGGTTCTGCCTTGTTCTGCCGGGTTTAAAGGTTCTGGTCTTGTCCTGTTCTCCTGAGGTTAAAAGTCCTGGTTCAAATCTTGTTCTTCTAGGTTTAAATGCCCTGGTCCTACCCTGTTCCAGAGGGACAAATGTCCTGGTCCTGTCCTGTTGTTCTGGGTTTAAAGGTCCTGGTCCTGTCCTGTTCTTCTGGGTCTAAAGGTCCTTGTTCCATCATGTTCCAGTGGGACAAATGTCCTGCTCCTGTCCTGTTCGCCTGAATTTACAGTTCCTGGTTCCATCCTGTTCTTCTAGGTTTAAATGTCCTGGTCCTGCCCTGTTCCAGTGGGACAAATGTCCTGGTCCTGTCCTGTTCTCCTGGGTTTAAAGGTCCTGGTTCCATCCTGTTCTTCTGGGTTCTGTCCTATTCCAGCAGGACAAATGTCCTGGTTCTGTCCTGTTCTCCTGTATTTAAAAGGTCCTGGTTCTGTCCTGTTCTCCTGGGTTTAAAGGTCCTTGTTCCATCATGTTCTTCTGGGGTTAAATGTCCAGGCCCTGCCCTGTTCCAGCGGGACAAATGTCCAGGTTATGTCCTTTTCTGCTGGGTTTAAAGAGCCTCAGTGCATCCTGTTTTACCAAGTTAAAAGGTTCTGCTTCTGCCTGTGTTAACGGTCACGGTTCCCATCCTGTTCTGCTGGGTTGAAGGTCCTGGTTCTGTCTTGTTCTGTCCTGTTCCACCAGATAAATAAATCTCAGTTTCATCCTGCTTCATCGGTTCTGTCCTGTTCTGACAAGTTAAAGTTCCGGTATGTGTCTTGTACCACCGGGTTAAACCAGCTGGTTCTGTCTGTGTTTTGCTGAGTTAAAGATCTCACTGATCCTGTGCCATCAGGTTAAAGGTCCCAGTTCCATCCAGCTCTGCTGGGTTCACTGTCCCGGTACTACCGAGTTCTGTCTTGTTCCACCAGGTGAACAACCCCGGTTCCATCCTGTTCCGCCAGCCTTAAATGTATCGGTTCTATCCTGTTCTGCTTGGTTTCAAGGTTCCGCTTATGTCAAGTTGTACTTTTTTTGGTCTGTTTTGTTGGGTTAAAGGTCCCAGTTCTGTTAAGTCTTTCACAGTTATGGGTCCTGGTTCCGCCCTGTTCTGTCTGTTCTCACTCCGGGTCACAGGGATGGGTCTGTAAGGCCCCGGAGCCGTGACGGTCCGCGTGCGAGACATACACTTTGCATATGCAGGGCACTGTGAGAACTTTTTCCAGCCTACACCTGGTTACTTAACACGACCACAGAACCGCACAACCACAACAAGGGGACGCAAGCAGATCCCGAACCGCAGGCAGGCCCTCCATTCACTAAAATCCTGCGGAAGAACAGAGGAGGCAGAGACTGCTGAAAGGGCTGAGGAAGATCAAAGCTGCGCAGACGAGCAACAACAAAAGCGAGTGCGTGCAGATATTTATTACAGCAGCGCTGCTATTCCCAGAGGTCTCGATTCAGACTGAAAATCCCCCGTCTCTCTGTATAATGCTTCCACTGTACAGAGAGAGAGAGAGAGAGACAGACAATGTCTATAGAGTTTTGTCTAAATTCACTTGAGCTTAATTAGTCTGCAGAGCGCCCCGGCTCAGGCTCCAGCTCCGTCTCTGAAACCCCAATAATATGCATATCTTTAATAAAGCACGAGAGCATGGGAATGAAACGAGGCCAAACTGGAAATATATGCACGCTCATATTCTCATAAAGCCTCAACCGACCTTTCATCATCCTCCTCATCATGAATATTTACAGCATTTCTTAGCCTTCTGCTCTCTAGAACGTCCATATTTTGGTAAACCCAGCTTCAGTGCTGTTCAAACCCCATCGTGCGACGTTAGACGTTACCATCTACCACCGGTGCTGCAACCTGCAAGAAAATTCGCCACACCGACCTGCAAAAACATTAAACGCCGTTTTCTCTCTGAACCCTCCGAGAACTCCCGGTTGGCTTTCTCTTGCTCTAATTTCCCTTCTCTTCCCTTCTCCAAGATTTCTTGGCGTTTGAACACACCTTCTTGGTGATCATGAACACACCAGGATGCTCTTAGATACACGACAGAAGGCTCATCGTCATCATTCTCCAGCCTTTCAGCTTTACAAAGCCACCGATTTTCTTTGTTCATTACTGTTCCTCATCCTATAAGCTCTCATGTGCTGTTCTGCCCGGTGACCGAGCTCTGATTGGCCCGAGCTCGGCCTGATTTTAGCACGGAAATCAGAACAGGCTCTGACTAAAGATTTTGCTCGCCATAGCAGGCCATCGGTTTCATACTTAAGAACGTAAAGGACGGCTTTAATATAATTTAATTTTATAATTTGAATTATTATTTTTTTCTACTACTAATTTAAATTGTAATTTGTTATTTATTTTAAACTTATTTTCCTATAATTTAATATACATTTAGTATTTGTCTATTTAACATCTAGGCCGCCCATGGAGGATGGGTCCCCTGTTGAGTCTTGGTTCCTCCCAAGGTTTCTTCCTACCATTTTTGGGAGTTTTTCCTTGCCACTGTCGCCCTGGGTTTACTCAACTTGGGATTGGCCTTTTAAGATCATGTATTAGTGTAAAGCTGCTTTGAGACAATGCTACATTGTAAAAAGCGCTATATAAATAAAATTGAATTGAATTGAATTGTTTAATGATGCTCTGTTTTATGTTTTATTTGCTATTGATTAAATTATTTCTCTCTCTTATTCTATATTTTCTCTTTTATTTGTTATATTTAGTGTTTTGTTATATTTAGTGTTTTATTAAATTCTCTTTTATGTTATTTTTTTATCCCACAGTATTTGTTATATCGTATTTGCTATATTTACTATTCTATTTTTTATGTTTATGTGCATATTATGTATTTTATATTTATTTGTATTATATTTTCTATTGTAGTCACTATTTTATTATATTCTTTTTTATTTTTTATATTTATTATTTCATTATTTTTTTCCTGTTATTGTTCTCTGTTGTATTTTCTCGTATTGGTTCCATGGTTATATGATGTTCTCTATTTTATTATATATTTTATTGTATTCTGTTTTTTATGATATTATTTTATTTAATTGTTCTCCAGTTAATTATAAATATATGTGTATAATGATTTATTATATTTACTATTTCATTGTATTGTATTTTATTTATTATATTTTTCTTCGTTTTATGATGTTCTGGTACCAGTTCCAGTCCTCAAACTGAGATGTTCTGGTACCAGTTTAGTTCTTCCCACTTAAACTGAACTGACTAAACACTCATTCACACGGTGAGCTGCTCCACCTTTAGCTAATCCAGTTAGTATGAAGATCTTTAGATGATTTACGCAAACGTCCTGTTATTGGATCTTACCGCTGATTTATATATATTGTCCATCGTTAGAGGACTCTCGTCTCCTGTCTCTCCACTCTGATTCCATCTCCTGGTTTTACAGTTGCTCCTCTTGGTCCTCAAACAGTTTGATATTAATTATTTATGTTAAAGTGCTCCGGACAGTGATGGTGTGCCCCGTGTTCTGGCTCAGACCGGGTTAAAGACCTGTTTTGACATATTTCATATTTTGGTTCGAGTTCATCAGTGGATCATATTCTATCACATTTTGTGTTCAAATCCGAGTCAAATCTGAAACCCCTCTCTCTGTCTCTCTCTCTCTGTCTCTCTCTCCCTCCCTCCCTCTCTCTCTCTCTCTCTCTCTCTCTCTCTCTCTCTCTCGATCTCTCTGTCTCTGTGTGTCTCTCTCTCTCTCTCCCTCTCTCGTTCGCCCCATTAACAATGGCAGGCAGGCAGATGATGCTCCTTCAGAGGGACTGATCTGGATTGCACACACACACACACACACACACTCTTACACACTGCTTTAGCTGCGGTGGTGGTGTTTCTGGGTTATGGACGCTTGTGTGTGTGTGTGTGTGTTTATTTCTTATTCGAGCCTGAGAGTGTGGGATTGTGGGAAGGAATGAGCAGTGATGAGAGAGATGGGAGGAGGACAGAGGGACCCGAGACACAGAGAGATGCCGCAATCTGAGACGGATCACTTGGTGTGAGGAGGTAAGACACCCTGAGTGTGCGTGTGTGTGTGCGTACGTGTGTGTCAGTCATATGATTAGCGTACATCATATGACAGCATATGACCCAGTGCTGTGCGCAGACACATGCGCACACATGTGCCTGTCTGATACCCGTGGTGTGGCTTAGCTAACGTGTGTGTGTATGTGTGTGTGTGTGTGTGTGTGTGTGTGTTCATCGTTATAAAGCCACACCTCGTTCCTGCGATGGTCAGGATGGAGATAAAACAATGTAGTGTTCCTGGGTAACTGCCCAAGCACTGTTTTGCTGATTTGGGAAAAAGTCTTGAAGTCTCCCAACCTATATTTGAGAACCCCCTCTATCTAAATCCTTCCAGTATCCAAACCTCCCGGTATTAGACCTCTCACTGTCAAACCTCTCGCTATCTGAACACCCATCATCTGACAACCCCACTATCTGAATTGTTCCACTATCCTTATATATCTACCCAACCCTCATCTGAGGTTCTGATACCAGTTCGATCTACTTACTCCTCGCCAAGGTCGTCCACTTATCCAATCCGTTAGCAGGATCTCTAGTGTCCTAGTTCTCGAGTCTGTACCAGTGTTCATGTCCGAGTTTGCAGGAGACCCTGTCCAAGTCTCTGCTATGCGAGTCTGAATCAAGCCTTGTGGTTCTAATGTTTGAGTCTTTAGGCTCAAATATATACTGCGAGTCAAGCATTAAAGTTCAAGTCCAAGATGAGTTCTTGGTGTGCGAGTCAGAGACAAGTCTTGAGTCTCTAATGCTGTAGGTACAAGTCCAAGTTGAGTCTCTGGCATGTGAGTCTGAGTCAAGTCTCGGGTTTCTAGTGTCTAAGTGTTAAGTCTTGAGTCTACAGCATGAGTCAAGTCTCAAATCTCTGACCTGTGAGTCTTAAGGCGAAAGTTTACAGTGTGAGTCTGATTAGAGTCTCTAGTGTCCAAGTCTGCAGAGTGCAAGTCTGAGTTGAATCTCTGGCATGTGAGTTAGACTCAAGTTTCTAGCACGATAGTCTTAATCCAGTATGGTTTCTGAGTATTCGAAGTCTTGAGTCTGTAGCAATATGAGTCCATGTTGAGTCTTGAGTCTCTAGTCTGTAGTGTGTGAGTCAAGTCTCGTCTTTTAGTTTTCATGTGTCTGAGTCTGCCCGAGTTGTGTCTTGAGTCTGAGTCTGTCGAATCTTAAATCTGTAGAGTATGAGGCCAGGTCTTGAGCCTTAAGTCTCGAGTCTGTAGCGTGCGAGCTTGTGGTATATCGAGTCTTGAGTCTCTATTCTTCCAATCTGGATTTGCAGGGTGCAAGTCTGAGTTGAGTCTTGAGTCTACTTTGGGAGTCTGAGTTAAGTCTTAAATCTGTAACCTGCAAGTTGGAGTCGAATCTCAAGTCTGTTTTGTCAAGTTGTGAGTTTAAATAGGCTCTCGAGTCTCAAGTCTGTGATGTGTGAGTCTTCAGTCGAGAGTTTGCAGCGCGAGTCTGATTGAAGTCCTGGCTTTCTGTGGTCCGAGTCTGCAGTCTCAAGTGTGTAGAGTGAGTCTGAGTAAGGCATTGAGTCTCTAGTGTTCAAATCTAAGTCTGTTGGGTGCAAGCCTGAGTCTTGAGTCTACTTTGGGAGTCTGAGTTGAGTCTCAAGTCTGTAATGTCAAAGTCTATAGCACGAGTCTAAGTCAAGTCGTAATCCATAGGGTGAAGGTCTGAGTCTCAAATCTGTAAAGGCCAAGTTAGTGCTGAGTGTTGAGTCTCTAATGTCCAAGTCTTGAGTCTGTAGTGTGAGAGCATGGATCTGAACAGCGCCCTCTATTGGTTAAAGGGACTGTGGTAGCCTAGCGGTTAAGGTACTGGACTCTGGATCAGGAGGTCCAGGGTTCAAATCCCACCTCTGCCAAGCTGCTACAGTTGGGTCCTTGAGCAAGACCCTTAACCCACAAATTGCTTGGATTGTAAGACTGTATCAGTTGTAAGTCTCTCTGGATAAGGGCGTCTGCTAAAATGCTAGAAATGTAAATTAAACATATTATTAAACCAAAGTAGTAAATTGACCAATAAAACCAATATTTAAGCAAATTTCCGTCCTTGACCCAGGTCTCGTTTGAGTTGTTTTCTTTAACTTGAAGCGTTTATGATTATGTGGATTATGTGTCTGTTATGTGGAAAAGAAACACCCCATAATAAGTCATGTATCCAGTTATTGTTTATTTATTTCTTAATATTATAGCTGAAATGTAGGCCCTGTTTATGAAGACGCTCTGAAATAGTGCATTAATGTGGTTACACTGAAGGGGATTAAATCATTATTGTTTTTATTTTATGAGTGTTTTCTCAATCTGTCTGATTTTAATTTATATTTTACAATTTCAAACGCTTTGTGTGTGTTCATAAGATCAGAATTTACACAGCACTTTATTATCGAGTCATTTTGATTAAATTCACTGTCCTGATCTGATTCGGCAGGGCGTGTGGGACTGACTCTGATTTATAATTTCATAAAAAACTGATTACTGTATCAATAAAGTACAGAACTCTAATGTTCTTCTTCTTATTTTAATTAGGAAGTCTCTAGTAAAATAGATCTATAGAGTCTGAGTCTTCAGTCTATAGCATGAGTCTAAGTAATTTCTTTAGTGTCCAAGTCTTTAGTCTATAGCTTAAGTCTTGTCTCCAGTTTCCAAGTCTACCGTCTATAGCATGAATCTAAGTCATGTTTCTAGTGTCCAAGTCTTCAGCCTGTAGCATAAGTCTAAGCCGAGTCTTTAGTGTCCAAGTCTAGTTTATAGCATGAGCCTAAATTGTGTCTAGTGTCCAAGTTTTCAGTCTATAGCATGAGTCTAAGTCGTGTCTCCAGTGTCCAAGTCTACAGTCTATAACATGAGTCTTAAGTAATGTCTCTAGGGTCCTAGTCTATAGTATGAGTTTAAGCCGTTCAAGTCTACAGACTATAGCATAAATCTAAGTCTTGTCTCTAGGGTCCAAATCTACAGTCTATAGCATGAGTCTAAGTAATGTCTCCAGTGTCCAAGTCTACACTCTTTAACATGAGTCATGTCTCGTGTCCAAGTCTTCAGTGTATAGCATGAGTCTGAGTCATGTCTCTAGTGTGTAGCATAAGTCTAAGCCATGTTTCTAGTGTCCAAGTCTTCAGTCTATAGCATAAGTCTAAGTCGAGTCTTTAGTGTCCAAGTCTACAGACTATAGCATGAGTCTAAGTCGAGTCTTTAGTGTTCAAGTCTACAGTCTGTAGCATAAGTCTAAACCGAGTCTTTAATGTCCACGTCAAGTCTATAGCATGAGTCTAAGTCATGTCTCATGTCCAAGTCTACAGTCTATAGCATGAGTCTGAGTCATGTCTCTAGTGTGTAGCATAAGTCTAAGTCATGTTTCTAGTGTCCAAGTCTTCAGTCTATAGCATAAGTCTAAGTCGAGTCTTTAGTGTCCAAGTCTACAGTCTATAGCATGAGTCTAAGTCGAGTCTTTAGTGTCCAAGTCTACAGTCTATAGCATGAGTTTAAGACATGTCTCTAGTGTTTAAGTCTGCAGTCTGTAGCATGAGTCGAAGTCATGTCTTGAGTCTGTAGTGACTGAGTCTTAATTCTCCACAGTACAGTGCCCTAAGTTGAGTCTGAATCCTCCCTCACAGTGTCTCTTTAATCTGTGTGTGTGTGTGTTTTTCCCATAAGAACAAAGAGCAGGCTGAACTTTCCTGAGTTTCAACCTGAAACCCTGTGACGGAGCCACACTGGAGGTAAATAAAATTACAAATCTTAAAATTAGAAATGATTTCTAACTCCTGATATGATCCTGATATTACCTCAGACTCTTTAATTATGTAAGAATTCATCATAATTCGTGTACTGGGACACTTTTACATGTGCCTCCTAAAAACAGCTTTAACATTAATGAATAATGATTAATTCTCTCACATCAGCTAGAATTTAACTTTAGGTTAAATTAAGAATTTAGGTTTAACTCTATGATTAGCTTAAAGTGCAGGGGAAGCCTGAAGAAGGACCGAGATAAAGTTATCCTGGTTTTTATGCAGCATGTTCTCTGCTCGATGCCCAAAAGCACTGCAACTCAGACCTCCATCTGACAAAGAAAATAGAGAAGTGTGTGTGTGTGTGTGTGTGTGTTTGTGTGTGTGTCTGTGTGTGTGAAAGTGTAAGTATAAGATCTATTTATGTTGAGAATAGATCCTGTGATGACCAAAGGCCAGCGGTTCTGTTAATGGACTTTAATTGATCTGTGTGACTTTGAGACCTGACTGTGGATTTTATTAATCCCAGTTATTTATTAAATTCTGCATCCAGATTTTATTTTATCATCTGAACCTTTACATTAATAATTCTGAAAATTCACATATTATTATTATTATTATCACCAGTGGTATTATTATTACTTTTATTATTATTATTATTATTATTGTTATTGTTGTTGCTGTTGTTGTTGTTGTTGTTATAACTGTTATTATTAGTGGTATTATTTTCTGTTATAATAATAATAATAATAATTATTATTATTGTTTATTATAACTATTATTATTATTGTATTTTTTCTTATTGTTTTTGTATTTTTTATATCATTCTTTGTCTAATATATAAAATAATATAATTTTTATTTTTTACTGTTATTATTTTTGGCATTATTATTACTGTTGTTGTTGTTGTTATTATTATTATTACTGTTATTATTATTATTATTATTATTACCTAATGTAACAAATTTTTTTTTTAAAACAATTTTGTCCTTGTTTACTGGGCGCAGGTCTGAGACCCAGTTGGTTTTGATATGTCTTAGTTCTATACAAGCACACCATTCCCGAATATGCCGGTCTTTTTAGTGTTCGTGCCGTGTTGATATCTTTATCCTTTCGCTTATCCGAAAAGTTTGTGTGAGAGAGAGAGAGAGAGAAAGAGAGAGAGAGAGACAGAGAGAGAGAGAGAGAGAGAGAGAGAGAGAGAGAGAGAGAGAGAGAGAGAGAGAGAGAGA
>JAUZST010041874.1:0-26573 GCA_034779995.1 Parotocinclus haroldoi
TATTTAATTAACATCTAGGCCGCCCATGGAGGACGGGTCCCCTGTTGAGTCTTGGTCCTCCCGAGGTTTCTTCCTACTACTTTTTTTCCTTGCCACTGTCACCCTAGGCTTGCTCAATTTGGGATTGACCTTTTAAGATCATATAAGATTGTAAAGCTGCTTTGAGACAATGCTCTGCTGTAAGAAGCGCTATAAAAATAAATTTGAATTTAACGGAATTGCTTAAGAACTTGCATGCTGTATTTATTTATTTTTAAAATTAGTTTCTCTCCAAGTAAGAAATAGAACACGGGAGGGAGTGCGTTATTGTAAATAACATCAAGGTTGTGGATTTGGGAGCCGCTACGAGTCGAAGGCAAGAGCCGTAGATAATCCCAGCCTCGATGCTATACATGATGACCAAATTTATAGACCGTTTCTTCATAGCAAAGCAAAGTAACAAAATAGATCAAAGACACACTAAACAACAAAAAGTACCAAACAGCAGATACAAAAGCAACTATTAAATAAAAATGTTTCTAAAATCAAGTTAATTAAGAATCCAAGTATACTGCTTAAAAAATTAGGGCATGTTTCAAAATGAAATAGCCTATATGAAATAGCCCCATATTTTGTGAGCAGTGTATTAGGGGTATTGAAGTATTTTTATATATTACTCTGCATAAAGCTTATCTTGACTTTTTTTTTAATATAAATAATAATTATAACCCTCCAAATGGATAAAAAGGCTTAACCCTCCTCCTCCCCTATCTCCTCAACCGTCAACTTGGTAGGATTTTAAAAATAAGTAATGAAAGGCTGCCATGTCGTAAAAATGTATTGACAGAGCTCCTAAACTAGGGAAAAAATGACCATGTTAGGCTAATGCAAACAGAAAAGCCATAGCCTCACAGTCACCAAGTGCAAAAATGGGACCACTTCTTAATAATAAATTCACTGGCCTAGATTTGGACATGCATGGTAGTGTGTTTGTCCTGCCTGCTTTAAATGATTACGTGTCGCATGGACCAATCACAGACCTTCTCCATTCTGCCAGAGCTGTAGACCTCCAGGTCAAAGTACTGTGGGATCTGTAGGAGGTTGGCCACCTTCTCCGCATCTGCCTGGTACTGGAAAGAGTGCGAGAAGTGTTTAGAAGATATTTAGAGCCAAGCTATAGAGGGGACTATTCATCAGTAAAGAGTAATGACTAATAACAGATAATGGAGGTCTTAATAAAAAAATTAATAAAATAAAATTAGAAAGAAAAAAAAAAAAACAAAAAAAAAAAAAACAACATTCCAACATTATCAAAGCAACAAACTGCCTGTCCCAAATTTTCACAAGTTAAATAATGTATATCAGAATATAGTATTTTATATATAGTTCTCACAAACATTAGAAAGGTTAAACGCTATAGTACGGGGCGAGTGATCTGTACACTGGATCACAGAGAGATGGTTCCCAACCAGCAAAACCGTGTAAAATAACCCTGGACTGGGGACCAATTGAGTTTATGCACTCAACATCCACTTTAAGTTAATCTTGCTAGTAAGCAGGTTAGCCCCCCCCTTTCACCTTCAGAAGTTCCTTAATTGTGCGCAGATGGCGTGGTATCTGCTTGAGGCAGCCACCGAAAATGTGATTGTGCTCATAAAAGGATGCACATGGTCTGCCACAATAATCAGCTAGGCTGTGGGTGTTTAAATGATGCTCAGTTGGTGTTATGGGGTCCAACATGCGTCAGAAAAAGATATCTACCACATCAAGACATCATTTTCATGCCGTCCATGGCATCAGTAATGGTTAATGGACTCTGTGCTCCTAACCCATCAATAACTACATTTTCTCTTTTCTCTCAGAGCTGATGTTCCGGTACCAGTTCCAGCACCACACACTGTTCTTCTTTAGCATCATCTATACTGGTCTTCATTAACAGAAACTATTCCCACCAGAGTGCAGTAACTCCCTCCTTCGTTCGGACATTAGGAGACAATGTGCTTCCAAGGATTTCTCACTGAGGACACATTTTATAATCTATTTTGTTTTAAAATTTAGTTTATTTATTTATTTTATTCCTAATTTAAATGTTATTATTGATTTGTTATTTATTTAAATTGTTATTTACCTAATTTTATATACTTTTAAGTATTTATTTAATTAACATCTAGGCCACCCATGGAGGACGGGTCCCCTGTTGAGTCTTTAGCGTTATTATATAGGAACTTTGCTTTTACAATAGACCTGTAGAATTGTGTGTTACTAAGCAACTTTACAGATAGTTAACATGTGCAATGATTACATGGTCTGAAAGACAGGCATTTCACAGCAATAGCTGTTTCACCTTTCTGAACCAACTCAACCCTAATTCCCACTGGGTGCGTCTGTCAATCAGAATGTGTGAGAGTTACCAGAATGTGCTGTCGTGACTACTAGTCTATTACAATTGGTATTTATTCATTTGGCAGTCACTTTTAATGAAAGTGGTTTACAGTTAAAGCAGATAATATGTATGCAGCTGTTCAGTTAAGGGCTTGAGAACATTCCATGAAAGCCATATAAATGTTTTTTTGGATGTTCTTGATCTCACAATTATACCATTCTGGGACCAACTGGGGAATTAGAGATACATGGTTGAATTAAGCTAAAAAATAATGGCTTTCCAAATCATATTCAATGATTCATGTACCTTCTTACTTATTCATTTATACAATGTACTTTCTTACATAGGCTACATTGTCATGAAAATCCTCCAAACACCACTTGGTGTTTGCATTTAAATATATGCCTATATACTGCTCACAATAATTAGGGAATTCTTCAAAATGAAATATCCCATAATGAAATATCCACTATTTTTTTGTGAGCTGTGTAAATAACATAATGAGCACAAAATGAAGATTTAACTTTATATGATTTATAATGCTGTTCTACTTCAAAAGTAATATAAACACGATTACGTTAATTGATTACGCTAAATTGGCATTGACTACATATATATATGTGTTACTGAAATGGCCACTGATGCTAAGAACAACGTTAAATAAATAAACAAACAAACATGCACACAAAGCCGATAAGCATTCTGTACTGCAGTATCCCACTTGTAGTATTATCTCACTATTTGAAATAGTTAGTCGTTTGTCTCACATTTTTGAATCCCAGATATTTAGTGCCTTTATTTTACAAATTGTATCTAGCGGATTTGAAAACCATGAATATTTGACTTTCCCAGTGCTCATCATTCCCACCACGTGACTCCCTACAGCACTCAGCACCGACTTCCTCATCAGAGTGGAACAGAGTACTGCATTTACTGTATCACTTACCTGGGAAAGAAGTACTGTTCTTGCTGAATGTGTATTTATTCCCATTCCCAACATGTATGTATTTATTCCCATTGAAATGCTGTATGTTAAGCCATTGTACCTATACATAGTGCTTGGATTTCAGTCCACAGAGTTTAGTCTTGTTTAGTTTAGTCTCATCTGACCATAAAATCTTTTGCTCACATGGAATTATAAGAAGCTTTTTTTTCTTGCCGCCCTGCCATCCAGGCCAGATTTATTTAAAGCTTCCTTTATCAATATAGTTTATATAGGCTTAGTCATACAGTTTGGAGGAACGTTCCAGTTTAGGCAGTTGTGTGATCAGATATGGAAGGTTATACATAAGCAGCTTTATATTGATTAATCAGAAGGGCTGATCACTTATGTAGCCATTTTATTTTTATTTTGATGAGACTGAAAAAAACTGTTATGCTCAGTTGTATATTAAGGATTCAATCATTCATTTAATTTCTTAACCGCTTAATCCTGATCAGGGTCAGAGGAAAGCCAGTGTCTATCCAGCAGCACAGGGCGTGGAAGACAGAAAAAACCTTAGGTGGGGTGCCACAACATCGTAGGCCAATTTAGAGACACCACTTAGCCCAAGATATGTCTTTGGACTGTGGGAGGAAACCGGAGTACCTGGAGTAAACAGTCATGAACACGGGAAAGACCTAGACCACTCAAGCTGGGATCAAACCCAGGATCTTCTTGATCAGCGAGGCAACGGAGCCACCATCCTGCCTGATGTTAACGATTATAATGTGTAAATACTGCTGGCAATTTTTTTTAATTTTCAGGGTTTCATGTGACAAAGCTAATTATTTTGCTTGTCTTTTGATAGAAGTGCTAATAAGTGTAAACAGGAAAAATGTTACTGTATGCATGAATCATTTGATCATTAATGACTCTATGCAATTGGAATCAGGGTTAAGTAAAGTAAGCTGCTGTGAGTGTTGGCACAGCTTGGCTAGACAGTGTCACAACCTTTTCAGGCCTCTATCTCTCTTTCATTTTCTTGTTCTGTCTCTTGTTCTTTCTTCTACTGTAACTCAGTATGAAGTATCTTCATTCCTGAAACTTTATTCTCAACTTTCCATCTCTCCTGCCCTTCAGCAGGTCTCTTGTCCTCGCTGCCACCCGCACACCCACACAAAAATCGTCCAGCCCCCACACACTTCAGTGCACTACACATTTCCTCACTGTCACAGCCTACAGAGCTGGAACACACACAAATTCATAGACACCATTGCTTCGAGGTGGTGTTCTAGCACATTCCAGCAGCCTCTTGCCATCCCTTCACTTTTTATCTTTTATATCGTTCTTCTTTTTCGCCCACCAGTCCTCCCACAAGCATACTCTCGATTTTGTTTTTGTCTGTCTGTCTGTCCTTCACGTTCTATGTCATTCTCTTGAATGACAAGCCTAGAGTTCTAAATAGGAAAAACTATCCCATTGCGTTCTTGCCCAGTGCATGTCTCGTTAGAATAAGTTCCTGGGCATGTATAGGAAAGCGTATAATGGTTTGATTCATAATATTATGGTGAAATCAGGCAAAACATCTGTGCAGATCTCTCTCATTAGGTTGCAGTGATTGACCTGACTGCAAGCACTGCTGGCTTGTGGAATCCTGATGAATTCTGCTTTGCAGACAATAAAGCATGGCTAACGATGCAGAGAGCAGTATTATTTGTTGGCAGAGCGGTATTGTGAAGGCTGTGCACTGTTGGCTAGCTGTGGCAGCAGCTGTCTGCCAAGCAGTGTGATTCTTCACTGTGAGAGAGAGGGAGAGTCTCTCAGACAGGGTACACAGCCATAAAAACTTCATCAAACAGCAAATCCGCTCACTGAGATTGAGCTGCATTATGAGGCCACTGAATGTGTGTGAAGAGAGGTGTGCGCACGTGCTTGTGATGCCTGTGTCTACGTTCATGTGTGCGTGCTTCTGTGTCCGTGTCCAAATGTCCCCTCAAGAATAGAAAGACACCTTAGACACCGTACTGTACAAAACAAATGTTTTTTTTTTAAACCAGAAGAGATTTACTTTAGGTTACTGAGGTCAAGGTTATACTGAGTTCATGTAATTGGCTACATTAATCATTATGTCAGTGGAAAGTACCCACAATGAAGACACATTTTGTGTGGGTGTAAGAGATACTGTGTGTTGATGTGATGGATTTCATATATTTTTATGCTACAGATGGAGGTTTTATAACTGAACTATATGTTCAGCAGATTCATTAGCATATTAGTATATTGTTCTGTGAATGTAACCTTACGGGATGTTTGGTTGGTCAGCATAATTAGAACTATTATTGGGAGCAGATGCATCATTATATCACTGTCATAATATAAATGCAATTGTGAATGCATGTGTGTTACTGTTTGCCTGCATTGCGTGTGTTTTGGCTCTAACCCGTGTTTTCGGGAGACCAAGGGGGAGCTGTAAGCAGATGGCACTGGCAGACTGTTATTCACAGGGAGAGAAACAATAGGGATAACAGCACAAGGAGCAAAAAAGGAGAAAGTATTGGAACTGCATGAGTTAAACATACAGCTACAAGAAAATGTGGGAATTCGTAGTCATTCTTGTGCTATTTACTTAATCATTATTCAGATTATAGTTGGAACAAGGCAATTTAGAGATAGTATAGCTAAACAATGATGTGATTTCAAACAGCTAATGTCAGCAGGTTATTGTAATCCTGATTTGGTACAAAAGCAATATCCATGAGAGACTTTCATGACCACAGATTGGCAGAATATATCCAGTTTGTCAACAAATGCATGGTAAAATGGAAACCATGTTCATCAGAGAAAGAATGGATTTGCATATTTCTCCCTCTTCAGTGCATACTATCATTTAAGGATTCAAGAAATATCAGTGTATAAACGGAAAGGGCACAAGCTTAATCTGATGACCCATGAGTTACAATCTCTCAGACTGCAATGCATCATGGGCCGTCATTCATCAATAGCTGTTAGAACCACATAGGCAAGGGATTATAAAGAACTTTAATCAAGCACTACAATACAGAGTTACATTTACAGTGCTACTTCAAAAAAGCTATTATGCAAAAAAAGAGGCCTCATGTTAACCATGTCCAGAACATGGTTAGCGCTTGGAGGCTTCTAGGATGGACCATCACACACTTGAGTACTCAAGTATTCCAGATCTATTTACAAAGAACTGTTTGCACATTGTAAGACGTGCTTTCAGAAAGAATTTATTGTGAGAAGGAATGGCTACATTACAAAGCAGAAAACACTTTAACTAACAAACAAATGAAATGAACTAAACTTGACAAAACTTAAAATACATTGTGTATTTCACCATGTGCAATGAAACAACTATCAATTTAAATGTATGAAACAGTGCAGTACTTTTTGAAATAATTTGTAACAATTTCCATACTGTCCCAACTTTTGCATTTCTAGTTGTAAGTTAATCTACATTTTTATGCAAATCAGCAATTCTTTTTGACTGCCGGTGTATAAAATACAGTATCGCTAGTGTCGCTATAGTCAAAGAGGTGGTGGCATCTGTTTGGAACTGTGTCAGGTTCAGGCAGGTTTGTCTGCCAAAATGCAACCAGAGTAAAGCAAAGAGAGCGAGGATGTACAAGTGAAAAATGAAAAACGGAAGGGTGAAATCATAATGCAGGAGGACGGAGAGAACGCCTGGGTCAGTCCAGTTTTTACATTTTATTTTGGGGCATTCGCTCAAGTGTGGGTACAGGGTCAAGAAAGGGCCACTTTCTAAGAGATGTGTCCACAGATGCAGGAAGGATTGCCTTGACGACAAATACACCCTTTGTAACTCTGAACTGTAGAAAAAAAAAACAAGGTGCTTTAGGTAGGGAGGGGTGTGAGTATAGTCAATACAAATGTAATCCACATACATGAGCTGCTTCTTCAACTCAGATTTACACACACACAGAACTCACACTACAAATCAAGTTCCAAGTGAGAGAGTGAGAGCAAGGAAGGAGGGGAGAAAAGGATGCTCTTAGCAGGTGCCAAATATTGCGACAGATGAGAAAGGAAGAAGCGGACTGAGAATGAGGATGGAGCAGAGCTCTCTCTGAACATTCATCCACAGGTCTCCATACAAGCAACCATTAGTTTGGTAAGTAAGACTTTTTGCTGGTTTTAGTCATGATTGCATTGTTTTATTGCACAAAGGATACACATTTGGATATGTAAGAACTGCTGAATGTCTTGCAACATTGCTTGTTTAATTAATTAAAATGCACACAGTGATTATTTAGATATATAAAATTGTTTTATTGATATTTACTTTTGTATTTTATATATACTTTTTCCCAATTTTGTATTTCAGGTGACCAAGCTACACAATTTACTATATCAGATCATGCCATTTTTTTAATTCTTTTTTTTTTTTGGCTTTGTGTATTGTTTCAAATCTTCATTTAAAAATCATTTTTAGTTTATTTTAGTATTTTGTTAAGATCCTGTTTCATTTGTATTCTGAGCTTTGGCAGTTACCATTAATACATTTACCAGTTTACCAACGTTCAGGAGGAAATTGGAGCACCCGTAGTAAACCCATGCAGACATGGTGAGAACATGCAAACTCCACACAGGATAAGCCTGAGTTTGGGATCAAACTGGGGATCTAGGAGCTGTGAGGTGACCTGAGGTGCCGTCTGTTTGTTAAGTGTTACTTTTAATTTCATTATCATTATGAGCTATCATGGTGGAGCATGAACTTAGTGGAGTTGCCTCAAATATTCCTGCCTGTTTAATCCCCTGGACTCTGCCTGTGTTGAGTTTGCATCTCCTTCCCATGTCCATCTGGGCTTACTCCAGTTGTTCTGGCTTCTCGCCAAATTCCAAAGACATGCATTAAGTTGATTGGCCCATGACTAATGTGTTGAAATAACCTTGCGTCTTGTGAATGGCAACATTGTCGCTGAAGCGACCTTATATAAAACAATGATATTATGATATATTACTAAATAAATTCCAGTTTTGTAACTATGTATAGCTTTGCATTTCTGACAAAATGCAATATTACGTTCCTCCAGGTTCCTAAAAGTCTGTGTTTGAGTTTGCGTGCATCTGCTTCACAATGCTGTGTTACACCGTTCTGGCAGTACTGCTCCTGCTGGCTCCACTCAAGCCCATCCACAGCCGAAGCCTGCATACCCCTGACCGGGCTGTACAGGTAGATAAAAATCATCTCTGCTAGATAGTTTATAACCTTTAAAAACGATTTCTAAAAGGGCACTTGTCTGTCTGTATTATGTCATCTAAACAGCTGTTTTATTTCTGATCCCCTGCTAAAGGTTATCGAGCAGCTCCTTGAGCGTTACAATGACATTTTGACGCTAGACGATCTGGCCAATCTCACCAGCGACCAATCAGAGGAGCCGGTGCAGACCGGCTTAAATTCAGGTTTGACGGTAGCAGAAAATCCCAAATGGATTGACGTACCTGAGCAGAACGAAAACTCATGGGTGCGTATCTTGAAAGGGGCTCTGGCCAATCAAAAGCGGGCTTTGTCAGAGCGATCTCGGAGGGGCTGGAACCGTGGCTGCTTTGGCCTGAAACTAGACAGAATTGGATCTATGAGTGGCCTTGGCTGCTAATGATGGACAGGTGAACAGACCAATCAGAGGTAACCAATGTTCTGCTTCAGGCCGATAATGGCGTCAGTTTCAGTCATCTCTGTGGTTATTTCTTCAATATGGCTTGTTTTATCTGCTGCTTATCAGTTTTAAAGTTGTTATGTTGCCCTAGCTGTAAACTTGTTTATTCGATATTAATGCAGTCTGTGCTGTTCTCTGTAGACTGTCAGTGAAAGTAAGGTTGTGTTTACTTCTGTTACTGTCTTACTGGGTAACACACATTCGTTTTATGAGGTCACAATGAACCATGGAACAATATTTCTTACTCATCTATGTATTAAACTATGTATACATTCGGGTTCAGACCATTTTGGGTCACATGCATGAATTTACAAACGAAACTAACTTGCTTTACTTATGTGTTTGTGTATGTTTGGCATGAATAAAATGTTTCCAAAATCATTTATTTGGTAAATGGTATGTATTGTTGGCTGATCCCGGTGCTTTTGCACTTTGAAGTCCAGAAGCTGTCTTTCTACGGCCATGATATTAACAAGAGTAGTACCTTAGCCCTTCATTCATTTCGACTGCCTGACAAGTTCGCCTCACAACCTCAGAGATCAACTGATCTCGAACTCTTCCTGTGTGGAGATGTTCTCCCCATGTATGTGTGGTTTACTCTGGGTTTTCAGGTTTCCTCCCAAGTTCCAAAGACACGCGTTAGGCCAATCGATCACTCTAAACTGGCCTGGTGTGAATGTGACTGACTAGTATCGACATAACCTTGTTCCTGTTGCAAATAACCATCCAAAGATTCACCGAAAGAGACGTTAAATCAAATTAAAGCCGAGCTCGTCTGTAGCTCAGTTTAGGAATCTGCACTTTTATTACTTTTGCAATTGAGCATACCAGAAGACACCTGCAAATTATTTCACTATGCACACACAATAAGAATTTGTGAGAGTAAAATCGGGGGATTTCATCTGAGTACAAATCAGAATCCAAGCTAAATTCAATTTTTTTTTAATGAAGCCTTATGGATTTGTGCATAGAAAAGCCATAATCACACTGAAATACAGACTAAATCATTTGTTCCATCATGATGTGTGGCAGTGATGTATTTCAGGGATAGGCTTATTTTTGTGTTGATAATATACTGAAACAAGCCTGAATAATTTCAAAGAGTCTAGGAATTTCACAGGATATTTAGTCCTTCATTTCTTGCCAGTAATTTCCTTCGCTGTAAATGCATAAGTAGGCGTCGGAATTATGGATTCAAACGTTTCGTTAAAAATGTCTCTCCAGCACAGACAAACATTATGTAGGTCAGTGTGTTTAAAATGACATTGAATGCTAAGTCACATAGATTCACTCTCCCTTATATTATCTGCTTTATTATTATTATTATTATTATTATTATATTAGACTGATCCAAACACATAGTGCTGTGGAAACATCTTAGGCCATCATTACATTTGTTGTTTAACAACAGTATAATGACCATATACAATTATTTTTCAGTCTTTTTTTATTAGAATACAACCAGAAAACACAGGCTATTTGTATGCAGTTTTAAAAAATTATGAAAAAAGAAAAACAGCTGGCAAAAGTGGTAAGTATTTATAGTGTCTACCCCTTAAACTTGAGTAATAGCAGCATCTGGCAGATCAGGAATGGTGTTTTTGGAAGGGTAGCAGCTAAGAAACAGATTTTTCAGAAGGTGAACATGGTATAAAGGTTCAAATATTCTAAAGTATCATTTGGATTGGGATAAAGAGCAGCAGAAGAGTATTATGGAGTAATAAACCAAGCTTGAAAATTTTGGGTCCAATCATTGCAGTATGCTATATATGTTTTTTATAACATTGCCAAAAACAACAAATCAAATGGTGGCCTAAAACTTTTGCACAGTACTATAAATTCTACCCTAAGATGTGCTACAGTTTCTTCTTCGGTTAAGATGGAATTGTTTCCTTATCATGATCCAGACAATCTGGCTAGAAGGTAACATTCTAGCTACCTAATTAGTCATTATCTTATCAAACCTCAAACCAAAGGAAGTAAAAAAATGTTTTACTATGAATATGAGATGAAAGAATACTGTATAATACAATTCCCTTTATCAATTACAACACTGCTGGTATAAGAAACATATTTATTTTTATATTATTGTGGTTTCATATATAAATGTAGCTGAAACAGTAGAAAAATGAATATGATGCGATTAAAAAAAGAAGCATTTGATTTTATTTTATTAAACAAGTTCATCATAAAAGCAAATGAAAAGTCAAAGAAAGTTGTTCGATTACACAAGTTAGATGAAAACTCCAATATAGTGATTGAGTAGTAAATGATATAATCATGGGGTTTGGGGGGTGAACAGAAGCATGTTAAACTGGATGAGAGTACCCCACATTAACTTTTAGTAGGGTGTATGATCACGCAAGACTACCAAAACACACTGACAGTGATGGAGCATGGAAAGGATCAGATTGTCCAACATATTTTGTGAGTAATGTAGATGGGGCTGAACAGTAGAGTTAAGCACCTTCCTCAAGTGCCCAAGAAACAGAGTTTAGAAGAACCAGGATTTGAACTAACATTCATCTGCTTAGGAGCCTATTTACTGAAAAGCTGTAGCCAATTTTCACGCCTGTTCACCATTAGTTGGCACAATTTCAATTGTCCGTTTTGCTACGGGTGTACTTTAACAAGACACTGGACTCTGAGCTCCTGTCTGCAAAATGTAGATAACAAACACACGTCTTTACAACTAGCGGTTAATCTATTACACTCAAACACACACAGGCATGACTGAAGAATGTTAGATAAGCCAAAGAGCAAAAAAAAAATGGAAAGTGATTTGATCAATGGGCATAAAGGAGGTTGGCTGTTGTATCAGTGAAACATGACTATAATGAAATAGAAGCTTAAACAATCTCAGCTGACAGGTGCACTGAGTTGCAAAAGGGTTTGTCTGATGTTATTGAAATCGTTTGCTTCAGCTGACAGTGAGCAATGTGCTTGGTTTTGAACACTTGACTGGAGCAGATAGCTGCATATATAAAGGGTGTGGGGTCAGCCTTTGAGTGTTCGATTATTTTTAGCCTGACACTGGCCTTTCTCCAGCACATTCTATGGTAGGGGAGAAACCTGAACATAAAAACTGCACATCTACACGTACACACAAAACGAATACCGCAAACTGCACACACAACTGCCCCAACAAACATACCGCACATAAACCAAACATGCATCTCTGTCATTAATGTGTAAAGTGTGTCCTTTCGGACCTAGATTACTGATGAAGCTGCAGAGCGGCTGATATGCTTCTGAACTGAATTCTGGAGGGTAGATCTATTTGAATTGAGTAGGTGTTAGGCAGTTTGCATTCAAAATACACATTTGCATTTAAATTATCGTGTGGGCTGAAGCTTAAATGCTGCTTTATTAAGACGAACCGTGCGAAACATGCAAAAATGGAGTTTATTCTTATGTGTTCCATATGGGAAAACAGAGTATAATAGTTGGGGATCTGTGGTATATCCAAGAACCCCTTAAAGCCTTGTCTATATCACGTGCAAACAGCATGGCTCTGCATGTCTGTGTCATTTTTGATCCATCCCAGCAAGTGGTGCCTCATGAAAAGTGTGTGCTTCTAACAAACTAAGGAGAGACAAGTCTTCATTTGTCATGCTCCTTTCATACGGATCAGTTGCTATTTTCCAGACTTAACCTGTTATAATTCAGCAAACTATGATTCTGATGTTTTCAGGCAAGCCACTCCAGGTGATCCATTAAGAGTCATTTTCATAGGAATGCTCTCTATGTGGAATTTATAATAAAGATGATCAGTGAGCAGGTTAGAAAATGACACAAACATACACTATGGACAAAGGGTTGAAACAAACACATTTTGGATAATTATGTGCTAGGAACAGTTTGGGGAGGGCCCTTTCTATTCCAGCATGACTGCTCCAGTGCACAAACAAAGATCCTTAAAGGCATGGTTGTGTTTTCATGGTGTCGAGAAGCTTTACTGGCCCATATTGAGCCCTGACTTCCACCCCATCGAAAACCCTTGGAATTAACTGGGACAGAGATTGTGAGCCAAGCCCTCTAGCCCTCTAGTCCAACAATTGTCTGACCTCAGAAATGCTCTTCTTGATGAGTGGGCAATAATTCACACAAACACAGTGCACAATCTTGTAGAAACCCCTCCCAGAAGAGTAGAAGCTGTTCTATCTCCCAATGCTCAATCAGCTCCATATTAACGCATATGGATTTAGAATGGGATGTCTCTTGTAAGTGTTATGTGTAGGTGTATCAATACTTTTGCCCATATAGTGCATATAATATCACCAGTTTAAAAACTGATGGGACATTTCAAGGAGCAGTGATATTAGGTTGAGTGGGGATGTGACCTTACTTGTTAGCTCCATATTTAGCCCCTCATATGTTATAGAATTTGACCTTTTGCTGATCTGTGACCTTAAGATTAAAAGCTAGAGGGTTTATAGTGCAGACCCTGGCAGCACACATAGAAACCTTCGAGGATACACTGTAGCAGGTCACAGAAGCTGATTTGTAATTGTTCTAAAACAAAACAATCTTCTCTTTTCAACTATAAATCAGCTATATGCAGCAAGCACATGAAAGTGGGAGATGCACAGCCAAAAGCTGGCAGAAACATCATTGTGAGCTTTTTCATACTCAAACAGCACAAGTAAAAGTGGCTGAGTAAAAGTGAAGGGTCATGGTCTTTATGGTAAATGTCATCCAGTCAAGAAGAGAGCTATCTGATACCTTGCTCCGGCTCTCTTCTGGTGTCTCTCTGAGACTTATGAGAAGGTCAAAGTGAGCTCCCTTAAAACGACTCCTTCTGTGGACGGATCTAATGTGACTGTTTCAGTTTCAGATATTTTTCAGTGTAATATAATTGTTAATAGTCATTAAAGCAAAGCTGTAGTGTTTTTGCTTGTATTGCAAGTGCTGCAAAAAGGTAGAGTCCCTGGAAACTGTAAAAGAAAAAAGTTTGCACAAAAAATATGCAAAAGTCTTAAGCCACCATTAGATTATATGTACACTGGTGACAAATATTGAAATTTTGAAAGATGTCCTAATTTCTGTGAGCAGTATACTATTATTTTACCAACTAGATAGTGACTGTTTATTATATCATTATTTCTTCGTTTCTTTATTTTGAACCCGACCAGAAACGACAGAATAAAAATAATCTGAAAATAAAAAACATTTTCTGTACGTTACAGCAGCAAGTAATTAGTGATCTATCATTACACTTGAGCAATAGCAGTATCTGGGAGCCAAGTTGACCCTCCTGTAGTCTGAAGATGCTTGATCAGAAATGGTATTTTCATAAGGGAAACAGGGTGAAAAAGATCCACATATGCTACAGTCAGGTCCAGTCATTGACAATGTGTTATATACGATCATTATGTATACCATTGTTAAAACAATAAATCTAATGGTGATCTAAGACTTTTGCACAGTAACAACAGCATGGGAAAAGAAGTTTAATCAATAATTATATAGTTTTCTCATGGAACTGTGTTATATTTAGTAATTTAACAGATACCCTTATCCAGAGTGATTGGTGATGCAACCAGTACAATCACCCTAGCAACAGTGATTTTATTAAGATCTTACCACTGAGCCACCACATTCCCAAAAGAGTGACAACTTCTTTTGGTGGGCAACTGTGGGTTAAAGATTCAAACGTGATCAGGATATTTGCACTCTGGACCTCTGGTTATTGTGTGTTTTGCTGGCATGAGTGGATCAGACACTGCAGTGCTACTAAATCACTGCGATCACTCATTGTGCACTCCGTTAGGCATATCACCTTGTAGATTGACTATTTTCTTTTCAGCAGTGTATAACTGCAATTTCGTTTGTGTTCTCCAGTAGCCTAATTACTTTCCCTGCCCAAAAACACCTGATTTGTCTAATCAAGTAATCAAGTCAGGGGGCGTGTGTGACAGCAGGTAATTCGCCACACTGTGCTGTACTCCAGCCCTCCAGCAAAGCATTTGGTCATTCCTGGTCTATAATATGACCTTGAGTTTGATAAGGGGCGGGATAATGAACTGTTGAAGTTAGGAGGCGTGGTGAACCATGTCATGCCAGAAATAAAACTTGGCCTTCTGTGAACTTGCTCTTTACTCACACAGTGCTGGAGCAGACAGAGGCCTCTCACAGACGGTAATTAAGCTCTCACCTGTTCTGCCTGCATTACTCACTGGAGTAAAAGCAGTTAAAAACAAGGTTGTTAATAGCTTGGTTTATGGTGTTTTTTAAATTGTAGATTAACCTGTTTAAAGTGACAAAAGGGCTGCAAGATTTGAGCATAATTATCAGCAAGGGTTTGCCTTTGTTGTGTAGAGCAAATGTTTGATTTGTTTTCAGCCCTGTATTGTGCAATGCTTAGTAATGGCTAGAGAATTAATGTTCTGCTAATGTAATTATGCATCTCATATCTGCAAAATGTATGCCTGTTACTTTATTTTGTTTAATTAGGAATATCCAGCCTTGTAAACTGATTTCCTCACTGTTTCAGCTTTGCGTTTAGGTGCAGTTTCTATTGCTCATGTTGCAGTCCATAATACTTCATTTGTCTTTTTGTTACAGAGGACTATACTAAAGCAGACACTATGGTTAAAGTTGGCATTAATGGGTAAGCTGTATTTATTTATTTTTTCACCCATGTTTAAGCAAACTTTCCATTCTTAGAATCAACAGCAACTGTTATTTTACTTCCCCCACTTTGTTTCGGATTGGGTAGCCAGGTTTGACTATAGCAATTAATTTGTGATTTCTAATTTGACTTGGTTTGTGCAATCCTTTACTAGAATGCGTAAATCCCATCTGGCAACACTGTGGGGTCTGGGGAGCAAATGAATTGCATCATGACCATTCCACATATTTGGCCTGCTTGTATCAGACTCTTGCATTGCACCAGCTCGGCAGTCACGTTATTAATGCAAACTGACCTATTGGACTTGGCCTGATGGGTGCTGATTTACATTGGGGGGGGGAGTTGATTGCTTTGGCTAGTTGCCGAAGGGTTTTTAAGCAATCTGGTTTTGCAGGGTCTGTACCTCATTGTCAGCGTGACGTCAGTTAAAAGCTATGCTTATCACTCCTTGCACAACCCCTCATTTTGTTTGCTCTGGGTCAGAGTTTGCCTTTGAGACGTCCCTGTGCCCTACTCCATAGATATGCCATGCCAAATGAGATTCCACACGAATGCCATTTGACAGGCCTGCCTTAGGCAGCTGCTGTCTTGTGTTGTAACGGTGGTGAGCGTATGTGACGAGAAAAGTGAATGCTCTGCATAGCTCATAGGTCACAGCTGGGTTCATGTGTACTAAAACCCACCAGACATGTGATCTGCATTGTTTCAGGATGCCCTTTGAAGGCTAGATGGATTATTTGGGCATTAGCCATGTAGATCTCACAAAATGGCTCAAACGCTTAGTTGTAGATGCGGGTGTACTGATGCTTCATTGTAGTATCATTTAGCATGTGCTGCTTGTTTGCTCTTGGATGAGCTCCAGGGTTAAACTGTAACTAGCCAAATCAGTTGTTCAACTTGGCTATTACTCTGGACTTTAGTCTTTAGTTCAGTAAGTCATGTGGATTCTATTCTAGTGCAGTTAGCAAGTTGACCCTGATTAATTTCTTATACTTTGACTTGTCATCTCTGATCACTAAGGCTGACTGGTGTGCATGCTCTTGTTCTGAAATCCCAACACAACTTGGGGCATGTACTCTTCCACAATTGGAGACTTTGCTCTGATTGGTCCTTGGTGCAAACTTTGATTACTTTGTGTATACTTGGTACCAATGATTCCTGCAGTTAAACCCATTTCATCAAGCTGTGACGGTTGAACTAACTTTAGGCACACCATAAGTGGGTCGTCTAGTATGACTGGGTAAACTGATGGTCTGTTGGGTTCGCGGTGAGTTTGCTGGCCGTTGTACGTGCTGAATTATAAATAACTGTGCATATTTGTTACTCTACTGCCCTCTAGTGGACATGAGTCTACTCGAGTTATAGAATCTCCATAGATTGCATCTACTAGTGTATGCATCTGTTGCATCTACTAGTAATCTAACTACCACGAGTTGCATAGAAACGAGAGCACTAGTAAAGCAACAAGCATGGCTAGTAGGCAAATATTATAAATCGTAAATATGATACCATACCTTGCTGCTCTTTAGATTTGGCCGTATTGGGCGCCTGGTGACCCGTGCTGCTTTCACCTCTAAGAAAGTGGAGGTTGTTGCCATCAATGACCCCTTCATTGATCTGGACTACATGGTGAGTTTTAGTTTAAATGTCAAATTAACCATGTAATGCACAATGAACCACACTGTGCCATATTACATTACCTTTATAGTTTTCATTTTGTATTACATTTTAAAATATTCCCTAATTGTGAGCAGTGGTTGTCCTTTGGATATCTTGGTTTCATGCATGAATCTATTCTGATTCCTTCCACTTTTTACAGGTTTACATGTTTAAGTTTGACTCTACCCATGGAAAGTACAAGGGTGAGGTTAAGGCTGAGGGTGGCAAGCTGATCATCGATGGGCATGCAATCACAGTTTTCAGCGAGTAAGGAGCTTTTTTTTTTTTTTTTTTTTTTTAAGCAGATATGGTTCTCTTTTGCCTATCTTATTACCCATCTTTCACACTGTAGGAGGGACCCAGCCAACATTAAATGGGGTGATGCTGGTGCACAGTATGTTGTGGAATCCACTGGTGTGTTTACTACTAATGAGAAGGCCTCTGTAAGTAAACTTGTATTAAGACTTCGATGTAACTTTAGTCACTTCCTGGGACTTAGTTATTGTCTCCTTTCAGGCACACTTGAAGGGTGGTGCCAAAAGAGTCATCATCTCTGCTCCCAGTGCTGATGCCCCAATGTTCGTCATGGGTGTCAACCATGAGAAATATGACAACTCCCTTAAAGTAGTGAGGTAAAGACTAAATATCTAATTACCAGTCATGTTGTAGACAGTGGTGACTTTTGGTATGGAGAGAGAACTAGGATGGATGCCCTCTTGAGAGGGCATATACTGCATTAATGATGGTGTTGGTGGTTAAATTTCTGATCATACTTCAGATTTTTGTTCGAAAGGCAATTTTGAAAGTAATGAGTGCTGTTGGACAGTTAAAAATGGGATGCATGTTGCTGTCAGTTCTTCTACAGAAGTGGGTCACTGCAGAGTTGGTGCTTTAGACCAACTTTGCTTGGGTTCTACTAACCAACTTGTATAGCTTTGCTCAGGAGCTACCCCAGAACATCTGACTTGTGCTACTTTTCCCCCAGCAATGCCTCCTGCACTACCAACTGTCTGGCTCCTCTGGCTAAGGTCATCCACGATAACTTTGTCATCATTGAGGGTCTTATGGTAAGAAACTAAGCTGTAAAATGACCTAAAATGACCTAAACCTTGGAAAACACCCCAACTCCACTTTGTTCCAGAGCACTGTACATGCCATCACAGCCACTCAGAAGACAGTTGATGGCCCTTCTGGAAAACTGTGGAGAGATGGCCGTGGTGCCAGCCAGAACATCATCCCAGCTTCTACTGGTGCTGCCAAAGCTGTAGGAAAAGTCATTCCTGAGCTTAATGGGTCAGTTCCACCCTATATTGCCCCCTTCAGTTTTTAAAACAAATTTTAAATGGTTAAATTCAATTATCTTTATCCACTTATTAAATTGGGGAAGGGGGAGAAATTTAAATTTAACTTTACTTTCTGTTTTAGGAAGCTGACTGGTATGGCCTTCCGTGTCCCCACTCCCAATGTGTCAGTTGTTGACTTGACCGTGCGCCTGGAAAAACCTGTGAGTAGGTTGCTGGTGCCACTTTTTGAATGTTGTCGGTCTGTCATTTTGCTGAATTTGTATTTTTTTTCTTCCTATGAATTACAGGCCAAATATGATGATATCAAGAAGGTGGTCAAGGCTGCCGCTGAAGGACCCATGAAGGGTATTCTGGGATACACGGAGCAACAGGTGAATACTCATTGTTCCTCTTGGGTTGTTCCTTGGGGCTGTTTGGCATCTAATGTAAATTAAAGCACACTTCTCAAAACAAATCTTTATGACTTGCATTTTGCAGAAGTCTAATCTTGTTAGCTGGTTCTTTTGAGGGTAACTGCATTCAGTGCAACTGGATAATCAGTCATGTTTTACATCAGAAGTGCTTGGTTGGACAAGCTAAGAAGTCTTTCTATTCAAGGCTATTTTTATATGGTGCACTCTTCTGTGGCCTTTTTACTTCCTGCCCACTTAAGATTGCTCTACCTTAGCTGCATCTAAACGGGGATGACATGCCAGTCTCCTTCATGGCTAAGTGCAGCACCAACATGGCTGGTGTTCCCTTGCCTTGTTTTATACATTAAGCACAGTTTATAAAACTGGAGATTTCTGTAATTGACTTTCCATAAATTGAGTTTAACGTGTATAGTGTAGGACACTGGCATTAGGGATGCGATCTGCTTTTTTTTCAACAGTATTGCTGCATTTATACGTCACTCTCCTTTCATGTAGTCTCTGTAGGCAAATGTTGCACAATAACAAGTGATGCTGCACTGGATATTGCACTAAGTATTTGTAGAGTACTGCTTTAGTTGCTGTTTAAATTAGTAATAAACTAGTTATTAACTGGGTGAAACTTGCCATGGTAGAGTAGCCTAAAGACTGTGGTCAACATCCTGTTTTGCATATGTGCATGTTAAATGGTGGACATTGAAATTTGAACGATATGGTTGTGCCTCTACACAGGTGGTGTCCACAGACTTCAATGGAGATTCCCACTCCTCCATCTTTGATGCTGGTGCAGGAATTGCTCTTAATGATCACTTTGTCAAGCTGGTGACCTGGTAGGTGATGCATGAGTGAATGCTAAAGGTTTTACTTTTGGCACAGCTTTATTTAACCCTTCCCTCTCCTGTCCAATAGGTATGACAACGAGTTTGGCTACAGTAACCGGGTCTGTGACCTGATGGCTCACATGGCTTCCAAGGAGTAACTGTAACATGTATTTGATGAATACGTGCTACTTGAAGTGCCATGCTTTAAGTTAAAGACCAATCTTTTTTATATGGAAAGGCCCTGTTCTGTGTGAGGTTAAGTGAATATTTAAACATTGAAGGCATGGGTCTGAATAAACCCATGACTGAATAAACGTCCTCTGCTGTGAGAATGGCTGGTTTTTCATTATTGTTCATTTCCTTTATGGGTCTCATGTTTCCAGTGTGCTGGGGATAGGAATTTTATTGTGTCCTATACAGAAAGTCAATTCTGTAGCATTTTCATAACAATAGGAGCAAATACACTATCAAGTTGAACAGTGGGTTTAGGTGTTGCTCAAATTGACTGTCAAACTTTGCCAATGTTGGGTTTTTGAATACTGGACAAGTATTACTTGGACAAGGCTTCTCACTTTTAGTAATTTTGGAAACATTTAAAGTACACTTTGCCTAGTTTACATGCCACTAATCCAAATGCTGGCCCAAAGAAACTCTGTTTGGAAAATTGTTGGCTATGTCTGTACATGAAAGAGCATTTTGTTTTCCTGAAGATGCATTTGAGTGACATCGAAACTGGCACATGATGCTGTTGATCCCCTGTCTCTAACTAACAAATAATATTGTGGGAGACTGTGGTGTTTAAATGATATTCAATTAATTTGAAGGTTCCAAAAATGTGCAAAGAAAATCCACCACACCATTACACCACCACTTTGAACCCTTGATACAAGGCAGACTGGATCCGTGTTTTTGTATGGTTTACTCAATTCTTCCCATCTGAATACTGGAGAAGAATTCCAGACTCAACAAATTAGCAGTGTTTTTGCATTTGTGGTGAGTTTGTATTAATTGTAGCTTTAGTGCCCCGTTTCCCCAATCCCTTTTCCCCTCCCCCATGGTGAGTCTTTCATCAATGTCATATGTGCTAAGGATTTTTTTTCGTGCTCACATACTGTACTCCTGGGAGGATAGCAGGTGGTCTGGTCTCTGTTTATCTCCAATTTTTCCCGATGTTTACCATATTCTAATTTTTCTGTTACGTTTTCCTGTTCTCTCTCTCCACCCTTGTTATATTGTATGTTCTGACAGGTTGATGGTTCCAATTTCCCTGTATATTGTACCTGCTACAATGTATATGTGACTATAAACTTGGCTTAAGTGACATGAGCAGCACCTCGGGGGCTTCTGCTGCAATAGCTCGAGTAGACACACTTCTCTGTGTGGTTGTAACCAGTGGTAACATGTTACTTTTGCCTTTCTATCAGCTCAAACCACTCTGGCCATTGTCATTGGCATCAGCAGGACATTTTTGTGACCATTGGACTGCCACTCATTGGATATGTTCTCTTTTTCAGACCATTATTTAGAAACCCAAGAAAATATCAGAAGTTTCTGAAACCCTCAGGCCATCTTGTCTAGCATGAAAAACATATTCTCAGCTTGAGAGTCATTTATAAATTTTCTTTCCTCTTCTGATGCTTGGTTTGAACTTCAGTATGTCCTCTTGATTCTCTATAAGGCCAAATGCATTGTGTTGCAATGTGATTGGCTGATTAAATACTCAGCATTATTGATTGTGTGTTGAGATCAGCGGATCGTACACAGTTTTTAAACAATGTGTTCACTCACAGTTTGCTCTCTATTAGGTATATCTAACATAATGAGCCACGCTGAAGAGTTAACGTCAGAAATCGTTAATCATCTGTTGTTGGACAGTGTATCAGTAGACCTCCAATTCTTCACAGAATGCTGGTGGCTGGACATATTTGGTAGGTTAACTATATTCAGTCTGTGGTATTGGGGTTTTTAAAAACACCAGCAGCACTGCTGTGTCTGATCCACACACACCAGCACGACCTCAGTGCAGTTCTGAGAATGATCCACAACGCAAATATGAGCTGATCTGTGGGGGTTCTGAACATCAGAGAATGGAATGCAGTAATACTTGTAATCATACAGTCATAACTTGTACATACTTGTAATTTGTAATCAACAAAGTACGTTTCTAGAGTGGCTTTGAAAACTAGACTGTTCGGACATCGTTTGGTTGGTTTTTATTTATCTTTTTATGTATTTGATAATTATATTAAAAAAAAACGACCTGCGCAAGCGATCAGGGGTTCGAAAGAGCGCTATAGTGTGCATTACGGTAATTACGTGTATTACGGTAGTCGGGTGTTCAAATCCTCCGCAGTAGCAAGCGTTCATAAATAGACGTTCACTCCTTAGTACAGCCGCAGGACGCACACTTGGATTTACGTTTGATCTAAGCCTCATTTAATTATATAATTTAACCGATCGCTGCCTACGAAGCATTTAAGGCGTCGCTTTTGTTGTAGTGACATTTGAGTTAAGCGTCAACTGTTATATTATTTAAGGCGTGTTTTCTGTATGTGTAGCTCTCTCGCTATAGTAACAGGCACTTTGGTATATTGTAGAGACTTGAATAAGGAGTCGCTTTTATTAGTTGTTTTCCTTTTGGACGTTATTGTTTGAAACCCAGTCGTTTTTACCGCAATTGAATCGAGGGACCCGCTGTTTTTCATGCCAGATCTGCAGCGTTTGTGTTTTTCGTATAGAATGAACCCCATGTTGGGCCAGGGCTCGTCTGCGCATCTGCATCCTAGCTCAGAACTGCACAGCCATCCGGACTCGCCCACATCGGTGCTCCCAGAGGCTCTTCTCACAGCTCATCATTCGTCCATTCTCCATATAGGCGATCAACCCGGCCTTGTCCCTGACGTCGTGTCCCAAACGTATCTCCCCTTAGGTCCCTCTTTGCACTGGGCTGTTCCACCTCCGCCTGCCGCGATGGCCCTGCGCAACGACCTGGGCTCCAACATCAGCGTCCTGAAAACCCTGAACTTGCGGTTCCGTTGCTTTCTAGCTAAAGTGCACGAACTGGAGAGAAGAAACAAGATCCTGGAAAAGCAACTGCAGCAAGTTCTAGAAAACAACAAGCACAGTCCTGGGGAGGACGAAGAAACTGGTGGGCAGTCCAGTTTTGCACTCGCTCCATCTCTGCAGTCCCAGACTACCACCGCATGCACCAAGAGACCCACCACGTTATTCACGTATCCCCTCAAACCCGAGCCAGACAAGACCCAGCCCTATGATCAAGGCTTGAACCCAGTCATCACCCTCAGCTCATGTACGCCAAGCAAATCAGCAGCGGCCAACACCAATAACTCAAATAATGCACCTCATCTCACCGGCGCCACTGCCCGGTTGGCCCCCATCACATCCGCCCGATGTCTGCCTGGCACGATCTGGTCATACAGCCCCAGCCGAAAGTGGCCTGCAGGCTCAGAGTCAAGAACGGTCACCAGCCCGGGCGTGTCATGGGTGCACCCGGATGGGGTTGGAGTGCAAATCGACACCATCACGCCTGAAATCAGAGCTCTCTACAACGTGCTTGCCAAAGTGAAGCGGGAGCGGGACGAGTACAAACGCAGGTGAATGTCAGGTTTATTTGAACCAGGTGTGATGTAAAGGTGTGGAAGTTGGCAGTAGTTCTGAGTACAGAGCAGACACTGGGCCCAAAGGGAACGGCTCCAGAATTGTCTGGAGGAGTGTTATGCTCTTGGAGGAATTGTTGCTGTTGTTACGGTGGAGTAAGTTATGCTGTTAATAGTCTTCAAATTCTCAAAAACGTATGTCTAGGTTATATGTGCACTGACTTCTTTTTATTAAATATCGCGTTACAAGGTTTGATGACTTAGTAATAGAAAAAAGATGGTAGCAAGGTGTAGCGGGGAAAAAATGTCATCTGAAGAATTTCTGCAAATTTAACAAACCATTACGTTCTAAGATCTTACAAAAACACAAATGATTTAAAATACACTCCGGTCACTTTATTAGATACACCTTGCAAGTACATTGTGCCTTTGTCAGCTGCATGTCTATAATCTGAATCTCCCATTCCACCACAAGTTGCCCTATTGGATTGAAATCTGGTCAGTGAGGTCATTTGAGTACAGGGTCACACATACACTGTCATGTTCAAGAAACCAGATGAATTAGATTTGAGTTTTGTGACTTCAGCTGCATATTTTTCACAGTACACAGCTGAATTCTTTTTACAGTTTCTTAAATATTTTATTAATTTTCACTATTGTGTTATTTTTAACATTGTATTTATTATAATATTCAGAGTATATTTTGTCTACATATTAGTATACTTTATTTTAATTATTACATATAAATATATTCTCTCTGTTAATATTCATTTAGCTTTTGTTTATTACAACTATTACTATAAAGCTCTAAAACATCTAGGCCACCATAGGAGTCTTTGTCCTCACAAGGTTTCCTTGGGATTTTTTCCTTGTCACTGTTGTCATACGCCTGCTTAATTTGGAATTGACCTTACATAATAGAAGATAATAAAAAATGGTTTCCTTTTAGACAATGCTCCAAAAATGTTCTATAGAAATAAATCTGACTTATTTATTGAGTGGACCAAACGGTGCCATGAAACTATCCCCCACATCATTACACCACCAGACTGCATGGGTCTATGCCTTTTTGTAGTTTACACCAAATTCTGACAGCAGAAATCGTGATTCATCGATATATATTTGATATTTTCTCTGATCCAATCCGTTCTCTTAAAACCCTGGAGGTGGCTGTGTGTGAAAATTCCAGTAGATCAACACTTTCTGAAATACCTAGACCAGCGTGTTTAGCACTAACAACTATGCCACAATAAGCATCAATTAAATCACACATTTCTCTGGTGCTTGGTCTGAACCTCTCCAGGTCATCTGTAATCTTGACCATGCTTGCGTACCTACATTCTTTGGGTTTCTGCCGTGTGATTTGCTGCTTAGAGATTTGTGTTAATGTGCAGTTGTACCTAATAAAGTGGCAAGTGGATGTATATGTAATACAGTTAGCAGAAATGGGTCATATTTTAACTTTTCCCCATGTGCAAAACAACACAGCATGCTATTTGAGCAAGCACAAGCAGTGTACACATTCAGATTGTGTTACCAGGTTTGACACTGCTGCAGAGGAAGGTTGTGTAGGGAAGTCCTCTAGGGACTTGTTGGCAGCAGAAGCCATAGCGTCTGTGATTAACGTTTGTGATCTACATCAACCTGCTGTGGTGCTAAACACTGCAGTGTCCAGAGCAACACTGACGTCAGCAGAAAGCACCAACTGCACCAGGCTGTAAGTCAACCAGTTCTGTATTGTATGAGAAAATGAATGCAATTTGGAGTAAATATAGACTTGAACAATGTACTGTCCACTTTAACAGTACTGAGCTATTTTGGACTTTTTCTATCTGCTATAGCTTAGAGAAAATAACTTTACACTGGTTCAGTGAGAAGGTAAGGTGAATTGCTCTGCAGGATTTCATTACTAAATCGTGTTGAAACTTGTGAACGACCCATGTTGCATCTTGTGGGTCACGTGAGGACAGTCAGTCCTAAATCACTTCTCTGATGGTGGAAAATCAGTAAAGTGATGACTAATCCCTCCTAAATGTACCAGCCCAATTAAAGCAGGCCATAGTTATTTGATTCATGCATGCATACATGTAGCTGCCTGCACTGTCATCCCATAGCAGTGCCAAAATAGGCATGGTGTGGGTGATGAAAAGAGGATTATGGAGGCGTCTATTTTTGTTTGACTCAGTTCAATGTGCTATGGCAACACCTGGCATGGAAAGAAGGGGTTTCAGAGGATGGTGATATTTATTAAGATTTATTCACCCCCACACCACCGTGGCCTAGTATATAAAATATGTAGGCAAATGTTTGCGGACACCCAGAAAAATTGGTATTAGTGTGGCATTTGCCCCACTGGCCTTGTTGCTGGCCATGTTCTTCTTTAAGGGATGTTTTCCTCTTGGTTTTGGAACATGACTGTGAAGTCAGCTTCTGATTCAGCTCCATTTTTGGTATTCTCGTGCATTTCTAAGGTTTATGATGGTCAGCCAAGTTCCTAATCAATGCTGGCAAACCAATCCTCTATTGACTTTGTTTAAAGACAGCAGGGCAGAAAGTTAAACAGACTTGTTGGAAGTAAAAACCTATAAATGTGTTATATTGGGAGTCGTGTTATATTGAACATTGGCTTGGATTGGAATTGTGGCCTAGGAGTTTTGTATGGTACCAAACTGATTTGTGCATGTGGCTGCTCATGGAAACTTCAAACCTTGAAGCATGTTTTTATTTGCTGTTGTGTTTTATGTACGTTTGTCTGCACATGGTCTTGATCTATTAACTGGTGTTCTAAGACTTGACCTGGGACAGCTTGTGTACCTGTTATATATCGTATATAACAGGTACATGCCGTATTTAACAAGCTGCACAGCCATCGTTACGGTTTACTGAGAAAGGTCTGAAAAAGAGAAAACAGTGGCAGTTCTCTGGGCAAAAATACCTTTTTGATTCCAGAGGTCAGAGGAAAATGGCCAGAATTGTTCTCGGACTGAGAGGCAACAGAAAATCAAGTAACCACAACCAAGATACGCAGAAGAACATCTTGTTCATCAAGGCACATGTTGAACCATGAAGCAAATGCTCTACAGCAGCAGAAAATTACACTGGATGCTGCTCCTGTCAGATAAGAACAAGCAACTGAGGCTTAGAA
>JAUZST010041885.1:0-16507 GCA_034779995.1 Parotocinclus haroldoi
TCACGTGAACGCGGCCCCTCGGCTCGGTGCGTGCGTGTGCACGAGGATCGAGCGAGTCACTCGCACACAAGAGAGAGAGAGATAAGAGAGAGAGAGCGCGCGGCGGCTCGGAGACGAGAGAGCGGCTGGATCAGTTCGGATTGTGGATCGTGCGTGTTTGTGTTTGGACTAAGAAAAGAAAAAAAAAAAGCACGGTCTGGACTCGGACCGAGGACAAAAGCTCCGGTACAACCTGTTCGCACCGACCCTAGTCCCGAACTCGAGCTTTATCAGCCCGAGAGAGAGGGACCGTGGAGTTTAAACCGGCGAGAAGGGTCGCCCCGGAGTGAGCCGCCGTGAACAGGGGTAAGATTTGAACGCTTCGGTTCGGGATTAATTAACGCCGGGTAGATTGATTCAGGTTTAAGCGGACACGTTGGGGGTTTTTTTGTCTTTCATTCGTTTGTTTGTTTTCGGCTTTGTTTTATCCGTCGTTGGCCGCAGCACTGAACTAGTGCGAAGAGTTTCCGCGAGTTGTTCTGAACGAACTCACTTATTCCAAACGACCGACCAAGTTTTTTTTTTTAAACTCTCAAATATTCGAACCGACTAACGAACTTTTGCTCGCTGTTCTCTTCGCCCTTAACTCTTCTCCCTACTCGGTGGTTAGCATTAGCATGTTTAGCCCGGCCACCTTTTCATTTCATTGTACAGCCCAATTAGTCCCGTCCAGGCAAATTCGGATGTTAATTTAACCGAACTAACCCCCGCAAAACACGGAACGGCTCGTCACCGCGGCTCCTCGGCTCGCTCTTTTAACGTACAAGCACGTTTTGAGAACCGAGCGGACATTTAAAGTCGAATGAATTGAGCGCGTTGGTTAGCAGAGGCTAATTCGGTGTTACACGAGGTGAAGCGCTCGTACAGAGGTGAATGAGGGAGCTCGAGCGGATCAGCCAAACACGGTATAAATCACCTTACGCCCGGGATATAAGCGGTGAAACGGACCTATTCGACTTTATTGATCAACTTTCGGACCCGTGTCCAGTGGGAATCCGGTTTAAAGCCGACTTTGAGTGGAATAATCGGGTCCGAGGAGAGGACAATATAGATGAAGGGGTTGCTGGAGGCCAGATGGTCAGTCCCCGTGGATTATTATTCAACACAACTTTACTTTCGCAAAGATTGAACCTGCTCGTGGTTTTCCCTCGCATGATCCGTGATCCAATTCAGTAAATATTATTTCTGATCCGTTTTTGCGTCTTTAATCGGTCGGATGTTTTTTTTTCCTCGCGAGTATAAAGTACAATTATAGTAATGAGGCTGGTTGGTGCTGGTTTGCGTCCTCATTGTCTCATCAGTGCTAACAGGCTACAAGCTAACTACAGCCCACACACACACACAATGACCCCTTTCTACATTTTAGACCCACTTATTTACTTTTTTAAACACGTGTGCGATCTTATTTCAATATCAGGTTTTCATGTTAAAAAAAGGGAACAGCGCCCTAAAAGTTTAGCATCAGCTGAGGTTTTTTTTTTTACGTCAGGAAAAGTTTTGGTTTGTGACTTTATTTTAGGACCTTGAGGTTTTCTGCCGTTTGAAAGTGACTTTTAATACTTAGAAACACTCGGATGAATAATGCAGTCGTCATCTATCATTTAAAAGTTGCTCTTAAAAGGCTTGGGCCATCAGAACAAAGGGTGCAGTCCTAACACTTTTTTTTACGTTTAAGCCTAGAACCGGGCCGAGCCATCCACACTCACAGGCTTGGTGTAATACTGAAAGAAAAAACAACCTAATAAGATGTTTTGGAAGGGCCTTGCTCAAGGGTCCGACAGTGCCTGCTTGGCAGGATTTGAACCTGGAACCTTGTGGGCAAGTCGAACAGCTTTGCCATCACGGTCCGGCGGAACGATCCTGATGTTGTAACGCTGTACAAAGTGCGTTCAAATATCCTTAAGCTTTTGAAAGGGGTTCGTTAAGCCGACGGACCGGGACGGTCCAGGGTTCGAGTTCCGGTGCTGCCCCTGTTGGGCTCCTGAACGGGACCCTTAACCTTTAATTGCACGCAGTGTTCCTCGTGTTGGCCGCAAGAGGCTCTGGATAAACAAATGCGGATAATGTATCCGTGTAAGGTAAATAATGTCTAATAATAATAATAATAATGTTATGTGATCGTTTTTAAAATTTGACCCAAATGTCCTGAAATCCAGAAATGTGGCCGTGAACTGAAAGTGGCCGGTTTGCGAGTTAATAATTAGTAATGATTATTTAAAGCGGCTCGTTTGTGTAATCAGGCATTGTAGGACACAGAGAATGGGATGGTGGCTCAGACCAAGTGTTTAACCTAAGATGGCAGCTCTTTAATGCGCGTGTGTGTGTGTGTGTGTGTGTGTCGTGAGTGCGTGTGTTTCTCCGCTCATTGAGCAGATATGAAACTCTGCCTGATAGGATCTTTTTCCTCCCCTCCTCTCTTGTGGTAACAGCAGCTCGGTCACTAGTTGCACACACTTGATTGTGTCAAACCAGGCCTGCGAGTTCCGCTTCCCTCGAGGGGAGCGCAGAGTTTACGCTCGAGATTTCCGATTAAATCTGTGCTCGTGAATCGGGGTTCTGGCCGTTAGGAACGCGAGGTAGCCGGAGGTCTGATCATGTACAACGTCGACAAATTTCTTCTAATTACACGCAGCTTCCGGCGTGTTTTTTTTTTTTTTTTTTTTCCCTTTTTTTAGAGCAAATGGAGGTCCTAGCCAGTATTCGTGCAATGTTTAGCATTATGCTGATTCATAAAAAAAAAAAAAAAGTATTTGTTTTCCTTGATTTGTTTTGAACGTGTGTGTGTGTGTCTGTCAGGAGGAGGATTATGAGTGGGGTAACCACTCGATACTGGATGCCCTACCTTCCATAAGCTCTCAGCAGAAAAGACTGGCACTAGCAGCTTTGCGCTGGAGAAAAGCACTACAAGGACAGACAAATAAAGAGGTACAAACTTTACACTCGATCATTCGTGCACACCTCAAGGCCCACTTGTGGCCCCCTTCTTAATCATCTTTATGTCCTTGTAAATCTTGTTCTTTAGGGAGCATTCGGGGGCTGGATTGTGATGCTGAATATAGACCAGGCTAGAGATGCAGGCTTCAGAAGATTGCTTCAGTCTGGAGGAGCAAAGGTCTGACAATTCGCAAATCAAACGTAGACATGAACATACTGGCATACGAGAGAGATAATTATTGAGTTTAGTTAATACAGCCGTAGTTATAGCTACGGACAACTGTTACAGGTTCTTATTAAGGTTGCTACAAGTCTATAAGACACAAACTGTCACATGCGGTTCTTTCTAAATGACTGTCCCAAATGATTACATCTTTTATCGTGATAAATCTTCAGACGACAGTTCACAAGCCTACTGTTTATGTCCGTTTATTATGTAGAATCGACGGCCACTTTATTAGGTACATCTGTTCAAACGCTAAAGTTCAAACTGAGCGTCGGGGGGGGGGAGGTTTCAATGACTTTGAAAATGCCATTGTTGGTGTGAGATGTACTGATCAGCTGATCTGATCTATTGGGGTTTAACACACGCCCATTTCTAGGTTTTACAGAATATGGTCTGAAAAAGAGGAACTAGAAACGCAACTCAAATAACCATATAATAATTATAATATTAAATAGGTCTATAGCATCTATAGTGCCTTTCACGGAACCCAAGGTCCCTTTGCAGGGCATAATTTACGTATACAAGGATAACTTTACACTCAACCAGAAGGGGAAGAAGAGGAAAAGTAAAGAGAGTATGGATGAGTTTTTAGTAAAGTTTTAAATTCGGGGAGAGAAGAGAAAGGAAGGAAGTTCCAGATCAAGGGGGCGGCAACACCGAGCAAGTGATGATCTCAAGCTACGGCTGGGACAGTAAAATTTTAGGAGGGGAGCGCCTCTGAATGTACAGCAGGTCCGATAGAGCACTTCTGGGAAGTGGTATAAGGGGAGATTCTTGTGCAGCCGACAAATCTGCAGCAGCTGCCTGATGCTGTCAGGTCAATATGGACCATAATTTCTGAGTGTCCGGCATCTTGTTGAACCTATCCTATACAGAATGAATGCAAAAATTAAGGAAAAGGGGAAGAACCCAGAACTAGCAGGTGTACCTAATAGAGTGTCCATCGAGTACATATAGGCTAGTCGAAGCAGCATTAATCCAGCTTCTGCGTTTTTATTTATTTTACTCTTCCATATAGTGTTTTGTTAACGTAAGTCATGCCATCATATTTGATTGGTCTGTCCAATTGACCTGGATATTTTTATTCATCATTTCTCAGTCATTTCATGATCTGTGCGCAGGTTTTGCCGAGCCCCTCTCCCTCGTTCTATAAGGAGGCCACTCATCTGTTTGCAGACTTCAGCCGTCTGGGTCCAAATGATGTGAAAGTGGACGTGGCTGAGGCTGTAACCCACGGAGTCAAATGCCTCAGGCCAGAGTACATTGCTGATTACCTCATGCAGGTACAATCCATGCATTTTAGTGTCTTCGTGTCCTGGAACACACCTTTTTGATTCTGTTGTTTGTTTGTAATTCTGATTATAAATTTCTTACAAGTAATTTGGCCACAATATGAAAATCCATATGTTTTATAACAACAGATTTAAGCAGCTGATAATCAGTTAAATGTACGTGCTGTGTGATTTCCGTTCGCATATACGTCTATGGTACAATAAAGTTGTTATTATTAAGTTAATGAATCTACTTCAGCCATATAATATCTGTCAGATGCAATAGGCAGTACAGAACATTAATGCAGAAGGTTTTATTAAACACACACAGGATCAGCGTGAGCAGACTCGATGCTGAGCTACGTTTGGCTCGTGTTGTGCTCCTACACTGAGGCCGCAGTGCCACTCATGATGAATGACAAATAATGTGCACCAGATATACAGTTTGTGAACTTATGTGGATCCCAGGACACTTAAATGCAGAATTGCAGCTTTTGTGAAATCATCTCAGTTCCTTTTCAGTGGGATTTCAACAAAAAAAAAACTTAGACATTCTGCAGAAACTGAGTTCTGAATTTTTAATTTAGAATTTTTCCAGGCAAGCAATATGCAGTTCATACACGTGTGTGCGTGCGTGTATGTATACTGTATGTATGTACGTTTTTGCGTGCGTGCATACGTGCATACAGTCGAACCCATCATGGTTAACGGGAGCAGCTGCTTATTCGGACCGAATCCTAAAGTACCGAAAGAAATCCTATTACAAAGCTTATTTGGACCAAAATTCCATTTAATCGGACCAAAGAATGTGAGAAGCGAATAAGAAAAAGAAGCCACAAGTCGCCACTTAGAGCGGATACAAAGCAGGTCAGCGAGATATGGGAGGATTTTGGGGATTTTTGGGAAACATTTAATATGTTACATACATTATAGCACGTCCCGTCTTATAACATAGGGCATGTTCGATTAATCAGACCAATTATTAGATCGGGATGCGATTGTTTTGTCCTAATAACCAATGTGATCCCATTAACCGGATTCAGCTGTGTGTGTGTTAGTGTGTGTGTGTGTTAGTGTGTGTGTGTGTGTGAGTTAGTGTGTGTGTGTGAGTTAGTGTGTGTGTGTGAGTTAGTGTGTGTGTGTGAGTTAGTGTGTGTGTGTGTGAGTTAGTGTGTGTGTGAGAGTTAGTGTGTGTGTGAGTGTGTTATAGTTATAGACGATAAGCAATACAGTCCTGCACTGATAAACAATCTTATTGTGTATCCAGGATCCCTCACCAGCTATGGATGCATATTATCTTCCTGGAGCAGCGCAGAATGGACTCGCTGAAAGTTCACACCAGAACACCCCCTCTCGCAAGCGCAAGGCTTCAGGGGACCTGTCCACTCTGAAGAAGAGCAGAGTTAGGTGAACTAAGCTTCAGTGTGTGAGACCTTGAAATAACTCAGTGTGAATTAGAAATGTTATCTTCTAACTTTTAATGTGTAGATAGGACATGATTATATCCATGATTTGTCTGTTGAAAATAAATACAATGTCATTAATAAATTGTTTCAAGTGTTTGAAAGTGAAAGTGACGGGACAGGAACAGATTGTCCAGCAGTGCTTGTGGGATCCTCTCTAAAGCCCCCCTTAGTCTTTGTTCGTGTGAAAGCGTTAGAGTGAGTGCATGTGGCCCACAATGGACTGGTGCCCTGTCCGGGGTTGTTCTTGCCTTGCGTCCTGTGCTGCCAGCTAAGCACCAGCTCTCTTGCGACCCTGTCCAGGACCGAGCAGATTAAAAAGTGAATGAATGAATGATGAGTGCTTGTTTTTTTTTTTTGTTTGTTTCATTCTATAAATTGGTGAAAAATTCCAAATTTGCATAAATTATCATTTATGCATTGATTTCAACCCTTGATTAATAAAAAAAAGTTTATATTCATGTTTTTTAACAAAATAATACTAATACTAAAATAATACTAATTGTTGGAAAGTTAGTCGTCTCGGTGAGGTACTCAACAAAACTAACAGATGCTTGTGTTTCCACGACGTGTGCAGAAGAGGGAGCCAGATTCATTTATGGAACCGATTCGTTTGATTCTGTTCTAATTGAACACGTGATAGAAATTATGACTTACAATACACCAAAACGTTGAATTCATCATTTAATTTGTGAACCCTATATTTCTAAATATATAAGACCTAAAACATAGAGAACCCAATTCAGTAAGTAAGACCAAAATATTGTACTTAATAAAATAAGTGAACCTCTAGAAGGATAGAAGGGTAGAAGGCTGTATTTATTTATTATTCTTGTGAGGTGTGTGTGTGTGTGTGTGTGTGTGTTTATTTATTTATATATATATATATATATATACTGCTCACAAGAATAATAAATACATTCTACCCTATTTTTTGTGTTTTACAAATAATATAATCATAATAGCGTACAGACAGCGTACAAGAATCTTTCAAAATCGAATCTTCCCAACACGTTTGTGGAAATGTAACATGGGTCACAGACAAAGGAGCTTTCTGTGGACCTAAGAAAAAAAAGCTGTTGATTCTCATCGGGTGGAAAATAGAGTATTGAGCCCCACCAATAAACAGTTGGCCGGTTTGTCAGCAGATGGGTTGCCACGCAACAGTACAAAGCAGTATTGTAATAGGATTATAATTTAATTTGTAATATTATAGAATTCAATTTAGGGAAGCTTATGATGTGAATCAGACATAGCAGTGCTGCTGGAGGTTGTGCCACTGCGAGTGAACACGGTGCTTAAAAACTCCAGCAGCACTACTGTGTCTGATCCATTCATATCAGCACAACGCTTAGAATGATCCACCACCCAAATACTGCAGGACCTGAGCTGTGCCGGTCCTGTGCCGGTCCTGCCCATTAGAGAACAGAGTGAAGGGGATGAACAAAGTATGTAAAGAAACAGATTACAGGCTACAATCTGTATAGAAGTATAGAACTACAAACTACAAAGGGCTTCCGTTTACTGAGTGGAAGTGATAACCTGGACAGTTAGTGTAGGAACAAGGTCGTGTACCTAATAAAGTGGCCTAATAGGGTGTAGCGTACCTTAGCAAACCTAACGCCATGTTTGAAACCAATATGGATGGATTTTTTTTCATATTTTATTCAAGGTGATAACCGGTGGGTTGTCCTGACCCCTGCTGCTGCTTCACCTTAACGTAGCAACGTTTTGTAATAACCAAAGCACATGCTGTGCTGCTGTTGTGCTTAGATTCCCTAAGCTGAATTTTAATACCTGACTTTGTGTTGTTTGATGATGGTTATTAATCTTATATGACACCTTTTTCAGCACATATGTTGGTGCTGTGATTTTTCTTTCTCCAAATGTTAACACTTTGTATCTCAGTACTTAAGAGATACCGTAAGATTTTACTATGATTTCACTCTAATCAGTTAGTCACTATCAGTAATCACTAGGTAAAACCATGTAACATAAATACATATACTTACTTTTACAGAATTTAGCAGATGCTCTTATCCAGAGCAATCAAACAATCCAAGCAATTGTGGTTTAAGGGCCTTGCTCAGGGACCCAACTGCGGCAGAAGTGGGATTTGAACCCTGGACCTTCTGGTCCATAGTCCAGTACCTTAACCACTAGGCAGTCAGAGTCCCCATGACATTCAATCACAAGTTTGAATCCAAATTAGCACTACTGGTAAATATCATGAGTCTGTTTACGTAGGAATTGGTAAGTTTGATATAAATTAGAATAAGTATATTTACTTGCCGTCTGGGCATTGTAGTGGCAGTTCCACCACTGCGGATTCAAGGCCCAGCGTCAGGCATGGCTGATACCTCCACAACACCCTGTGGCAGTGCTCTTTAATGGACTGTGGATTTTGGGATAAGCTATGGACCGTCAAGTAACTCTGACCAGAGTAAAACATAACATTTCTCATGAATTTGTTTTGAAAATGGAAATCTTTTGCCCACCTTTGTTCCTCAAAAGCTGTCTTTTTTACCTCATTACTAGACCTAACTGGCCCCTGTCTATTTTTTAAATGTGTTACAGGCTTGAAATGCAAGAATAGATATTTATCGTCAAATGAAATAAAAAAAACAGGCTATATCTTGATTTTAAAGTGTCTGCAATTAGATAAAAGTCAAAGCAAATGTAAGACATAGTTGTTTTTTTTTAATTATTGCATTTTTTATACAGTCTCAACTTTTTCTCATTTGAATAAAACAATACCCAGTCAATTGGAGAACTCGCACCACTTGCACCAAAGAAACAGTTCACAAGTTAAACCATTGAAAGTACACAGATAACGTGGAAGCCCTCCGAAAATCTTTTTTTTTTAAACTCTTTCGGTTAAAAAACAGCGGCCTTCAGCCAAACGAACACAAAGACTAAAATGTTCGACAGAAGACAGTTTGTCATCCTGGCTATGAGATCGGAGAAGAATGCAGACTAAGCAAAGTGAGCTTAGGGAACAAAGACTTGAACCCGGTGGACACTGAAAGCAAGCGTGAATGCCTTAGTGTTCACGTTTTGGCTGTTGTGCTGCTCCCCGCAAAGTATCACCTGGAATGCTATGAACACTTTGTTCTTAAATGGGAGAGAATATTATTAAGGAAATGTAAAACAGGTAAGAAGAATCAATCCACAAAGAAGTCTGAGTAAAACCATTTTAATAGTAATAAAAACTGGAATGTTATTAAACTGGTCCATTTGAGCAGCGTTAGATTGGGGTAAATGTTGGCCGTTAATACTGTAACTATTTCACATATCATTTCACGAGTCATTACACTAATATGTACTTTCTTTACATGTACATTTACTTATTTAGCAGACCCAATTATCAATAATACAACCAAATTGGGTTAATAACCCGCACCAATTTCTGACCGAGATTAGACCATGCCACGCTTTTCCAATCTTCTATTGTCCAGTTTTGGTGAGCCTGTGCATAATGTAGCCTTAGTTGCATGTTCGTAGCTGACAGGATTGGCACCGGCTGACGTATTGTGAGTTCAGAGATGCTCTTTTGAGATTCCTTGGTTGTAACGAGTGGTTATTGGAGTTACTGTTGCCTTTCTATCAGCTCAAACAAGTCCGACTCACCTCTGGTATCAACGAGGCATTTAGAGAGAACTGCTTTCACTGGATATGCTCTTTTTTCCAGACCATCTATAATCTATCTATCATCTATAAACCTTAGAGATGTGAAGAACCCAGCAGTTCTAAAATGCTTAGACCAGCCCATCAAGCACCAAGAACCATGTCCCGAACATACCAAACTCCACACAGACATTAACCACAGGACTGGTAGCTGTGTAGCATCAACTCAACTCAGATTTATTTATAGATCACTTTTTACAAAGGAACATTGTCTCAATTTTAGATTATGACCTAATATCTGAAGCCAGTCCCAAATTAAACATTGCTATTGCAACAACGGATAAGAAAAACTCCTTAAGCATTATATGGAATCCTCAGGAGGACCAAGACTCAAAAAAGGTGGCTTAGATGTTATATGTAAGAATTAATCTAATTTATTTACTCAAAAAAAGAATGTAGTAATTAGTAAGTAAGTAGCCTCCATGCTAACTGATCCCATTTTTTCCTTTTTTTTTAGGTTCCTTGGGGGCATCACCCTGTGCCAGACAATTGGTGAACATTGATCACTGCTCCTCAGAAGCTATGTGACACCAACACTACCTGTGCCACTGCTCCCACAAGTCGTATTAGATTTTTAATTTAACACTGTATTTGCTCAACTCCATTCAGTTATTAGAACTGAGGACTGATAACTTAGTCCCAAGAACTATGTGCCACCCCCCTGCCCAGTCATGTCATATTAGGAGTTTAAGCTCACAATTTCCTTGAAGGCATTGCTCATCCCATGACAAGCATGAAATGGAGGTGAGAACATTAAACTCTGGCTAGTGGAACTGTGTGCAATCAAAAGCACCAACTGTTCAGCACTAGGACTGGCCAACCTCAATCCCCCCAAACTAACACCTGCCTTTGGGGCATTCCCTCTGTTTTGAACATTTGTTTCTTTTCCCATTAGAATAAATGAATTGGATTACAGAAATGATGTCAAACTTATTCTATATTTGGGTCCAGCTAGAAGAAGTTTGTGTCTGGAGGGGGACTTACCCATGGTTCCCCCAGTGACCTAACAGAACTGTTCATGCTGATCTGTCTGCGATTCTAATTTGAGTCAGGACCCCCCACAAAAAGCCCTACTGCAGCAGCAGCAGCAGCAGCGATGGGCACTCATTAAAATGCAGCGCTCGTAGCACAGGAACAGGCGGTTAGTCTGACCGACACGCACCGACTTCTGAATCAGCAGAGAAATCAGCTGTCAGAGGGACTGCAAATACCATATTCCCGGTAACGCGTGCGGAATAACGAGCTGGATGACTGACAGAATGGCGCTTTAAGCCATCAGATGCCCGGCGTTATAAGGTAAGTCCCAAACTCATCACTGCGTTTATTGCGGTATGTGGTTTGCGTCGGATTTCTGTCTTGTATCAGAATCTTCTATCCCTCTGACGCAATACGGCTTTTCTGGTTCCACTCAATTTCGGTAAAATGATATGATATCGATGATATTACAGCTGAGTCTAGTCAGGTTTAAACGATTTTATGTAGACTGGCCAGACGCGGTCTTTGAAGGAACCGCAAAAGAATCGATTCCATGTCATTTTAAGCATGATTCAGTGAAAACCCGGATTCAGGGACCCGTAAACACTTTGCACATGTTGTAGGCGCTTGACGCAACGGCACCAGAGAAGGAGGCGCACTCACACCATCCAAACTTTTATTATCTTCCCAGGAGCGAGAAGATCCAGCAGGGACCATCATCATGCCATGCTCCTGCCGACTCTGATCCGTTTCTCCATCTCAGTATAAGGTAAGATGCGAATCGATTCATGACTTTATGACGTTAGAACTGTGGGCTTTGTGCTTGAAATGGAAATATTTCAGATTTCTGATTTCAGAGTCATAAGAAATCTGGCTGGAAATTTCCATGTGAGGGGAATGGCACTGCTGGGGTGAAGTTAGATCGATTTAGTCCAACTTCATCATATTCAAGTTTGTGCGTGTGTGTGTGTGTGTGCGTGCGTGTGTGTGTGTGTGAATCACCTTAATAAATCATACAGAACAATGCTCAGTTTAATTACACAACAGTTGCTGTATTCAGGTACAAAAATGCAAACGTGTTGTTTGCAAACGCAATGATATTTCTAGTATTTAAACGGCGTCCCCTCAAATATAAAAAAGGAATAAGAAACAGTTGTTGTTGAGTGCAAGCACTGCTGATTCAGTGAGCATGTCAGTGTTTTCCATATAAATGAATTGATTTGTTTTCTGTTTATTGCTTGTCGTTAAATTGTTAATGAAACGTTAATGAATGAATCCACGGTGAGTTTGTTGAGTTATAAAAAAAAATCTAAATTGGATTTCTATCTGTGTTGTTTTGTCGAGAATCGCTATTTAAAAATCAATACTCTTAAGAGTTTTTAAAGCTAATCTGTGTGTAAAATTAGGAAAAACAACCAAGGACTATTCTTGTTTTCCAAACCTAATCTCTATGAGCGCTGGGTTTGTTGAGTTTTGTAGAGTGTTCTTAAGTTGGAGATATATTCCAGTGCATTTCAAACCTTACGGAAATAATGTTGACTTTTTTTTTATTTCCTAGGTATTGTTGAGTTGGCAAAGAAACAATTCTATCGTTTTCAAACCTACTCTGTGTATACACTGAATATGTTGAGTATGGTTGAGTGCTGTTGAGTCGTTCAGTAAATATTGTTGAGCTTTCTTGAGTAATATCGATCCGTTATGGAAACAGCTCTGTGTTTCTCAAGCCCTTAACTTATTTACTTTGAGATTTGAGTTAAGACCAAATTTTGGGGTACTGTTGACTACTAGTATGTTTCTTGCTTTTTCTTGAGCCTCATTTCTGTCAGTAATGTTAATATTTTAAAGAAATATCACTGTGTATTTCAAATATTGCCCCCACACTGAAAATATTCAAATGTCATTTAAATTGAATTGCTATCTGTGTTGTTTTGTTGAGAATTGCTATTTTAAAATCAATACTCTTAGAGTTTTGAACTCAAACCTTCTAGAAATATGTTGATTTTATAAAATTTTTATTTACTTTGCAAGTTTTGTATTCTGTATTCTGTAGTTTAGACCAGTTTCGAAGTACTGTTGACTACCTGTATGCTTATTGCTCATTTCTTTGATGCTTTAAAGAAATATTACAGTATGTTTCAAATATTCTCTCGACACTGAGTTGTTGAGGTTTATAAGGTATTATTGAATAATGTATTCAGACCTCAGTGTATTCAAACCAATCTCTCGGTCCTGGAATTCAGTGGAGTTTTCTATCTATAGTGGTCTATGGTGGTATATCCATGATGCTCCTGAGCAAAACTAAGCAAATTTTAGACATCAAATGTATCTAACTCAGTGCATTTAAACTGGAAGTTTGTGCTTCCTGGCATTCAAGTAAAGTACACGAAGGTATGAGAAAACCGTTTTGGCTGTTTCTGTTTGGAAACTGATAGAAGAGCCAGTGGCCTCTGGCAGGGTGATGTTCAGTTTCAAACGGTGGAATGGCCGTCTTAAAACACGGAGCCTGCGGTGAAGCAGCCTTCCATAAAACATGCTCCATTGCTGAGAAGAATATGTCCTCCTAATCGTTCTGAAAACCAGTAAACATCGAGGAGTGCTGCGATCATTAAGCGTCTCAGTCGTTAGGGACCTTTGTGATCAGGAATGTTAGGCAAGGTCCTTAACTGAGCACCCCCCAGCCTTCGCATTGTTCTACAACACAATTCCCTGCTGGCTTATTGAACAGGATTTCTAGACAGCGTTGGGGGTTGGGGTCAAGTGGCAAGGCAGTGACATATGTAGTCGACAACTTGTTCAGTGTCATTGTCAGTAAGGCATGGGTTTAAAAGCATGCACAATCATTTTAAGAGGCGGTGGAGGGTATTTGACGGACCGAGCGCAAAAGACGGCTAACCTTTTAACCGGGGCAAGCGAGCGTAACTGCAAACATGCACTTCATTTACAGCGTTGAGTGGATGTTGGAAATTTTCCACCCATCCATATGTTTATATGGGGCAGGTTTGTGTGTCTGCAGGTCATAGTAAGATGATAAAGACCTCTTATATAGGGCTTTTAAGATACCACGAGGGGGTTACTTGGTGATATGACTTGCACCCCTTATAAATGGAATCGCCTCCTCAAATGGAGTGTATATTTCATAGCAGATCAATCATTTATCACAGAGTTAAATCTGTGTTACATCACATCAGCACTGGCAGGACAAGTCAAGGAAACGGATCGGCTCTCCTAACCTCCGACCTTACTGGGATCACTCAATGTCAACGAAGGCTAATAAGCAGGCTTCCTATCAACGTGTCATGGATCTGTAGTTCCACAAAACAGCCAACATCTCTGAAATTATCGACAAAGCCTGTGCCACTGGAAATTGGGAGACAGTCTGTAACCAATCGGCGTGCTTGTATGCATACTGTGCTGCACCTGTGCACAGGTAGGTGGATTCATCATCAGCACATTCTCCACAATCCCAGAGAGTGGTTCAGCGGTGTGGAATGTGGCCTGTGTGTAAATATTCTATAGCCTCACTCAACTGGAGCGTACCACCACTTCCTTGGCCAGCAGGCAGGAAAAAGCAGAAGCCATGTTCTTTTCCTGTTTGGCTGCGCTATGCAGCATTTAATGCCTCCCAGTTGCCCCTGAATCGAGTTTCAAATGAGGCGAGCTCGGCAACACACGGCCATCCGCTTGGTCCTCGCAGTCTGGATAGAAATGTCTTTCTGTCCACTTATCTCTTCCCCAGTGAAAATCCCATCGCCCATGGCACCACTTTGTGAACACTTAGCAGCAGTTTGACACAATCCCTACCCTGCGTTCAACGAAGGAAGGAGGACTATGATATGTAAGACCATGTTACCTAATAATAATATTAATAATAATACAAAGTTAAAATTATATATAACATAATACATAATACATGCTTTTCATAGATTCATAGAAGGTGCTTCAAAATAGAATATAAATTAAATACAATCAGCACTCAGTATAAGTGACATAGATCAATGCAATAAAACAAATCGTGAAGCAATAGAGGAGGAAAAAAGACACAGAGAATCAAATTGTAATAGAGTAGAAGCAAACCGAACGGACGAAGGAAGAGAGTTCCAGAGAGTGAGAGAAGACACAGCAAGAGCTCCTACCTATGGAGGGAAGCCTGAACCTAGGGAAAGAGAGGAGATTAGAATAAGAGGAACGCAGTGACTGGGTGGGAGTGCAGTGATGTACCAAATTGCAGAGATAGAAGGGATCACTTGAAGGGGAACAGGTTAAAAAGTCTAAGATATGTTGAGGCTCAAAGATTGGCACGGAGACCAGTAGAAAATATGGGGTATAATGGGGTGACGTTTGAAGTCTAACCATCAATAATATGTTATATATGGTCATTATTTACATTTACGTCATTTAGAAGATGCCTTTATCCAGAGCAACTTACAATTCATACAGTCTTACAATCCAAGCAATCGTAGGTTAAGGGCCTTGCTCAGGGACCCAACTGTGTCAGAGGTGGGATTTGAACCCTGGGCCTTCTGGTCCATAGTCCAGTACCTTAACTGCTGGGCTACCACAGTCCCTTATTGTGCCATTTTTAAAACATCAAATCGAATCAATTTTTACACAGTACTTCACATTCCATTATATTTACAATCTTGATTAGACTTTATTATCTTGAGCAACTAAGCTGAGCAATTATATGTTAAGGCTTTGCTCAAGAACGTCCTAAATCTTCTACTGGATGGTCATCCCAGTGTATAAGACGTGGCATTTGGTAGGCAAGTATACTTATTCTAAACATGACAAGATGACCTGACAGGATATAGCAGGTGGACTGCAGGATGCAGTAATAATGAGGGATCGGTTTGGGATTGATTTTGATCAGCAAAGATGAAAGCCTAGAAGGGCAAAGTGGAATCAGGGGCCCATTAAAGCGATTAGACCTCAGGGGTGAGATGGACAGAGGGAGATAAGGAGGGAATGTGGGAAAGAAAACCTCAGGAAGGAGTAGAGAAACAGGCTGATGGAGCGTGAAGTGTGTACAGGGGGAATTCCTGGAATTCCTTGCTGGTAGATTCTGCAAACCAGTGTCCGGTTTCTGTCCTATCTGTCCTATCTGAACGTTAACAGGATGATTCCAAGGTATTTCTGGATCAGCTAATTGTTTACTTGAGTTGCCTTTCGTAACAATTGTCCAAGTTGAATGCGAACATGCAGTTGTTATCATTTAAGGTGCAGTCATTTGAAGCAGTAAACACAAATCCTAAGCATGTGTTGGGGTCTCACAATGCTGAAGGACACTTATGGATAATCTGAAATACTGTTTGGATAGATTCATGATTAAAGCTTCTAATTATAGCTCGTTAATCTGTGCATGTGCTAAAATCTTCTCAGATTGCTTTTGTGTGGTTGTGATCAAAGAACTAAAGCGTTATATAAGACGAATTAATCTGACGTCAAGCCGTGGATCAACAAAAGGCTTCGGGGGAACAGAAACTGGGTTTCTCTTTAAAGTTGAGCAAAAGTCAGCAAGTCAGAATGAGTCTTGATTCCATTGATTATTGTTTATTAGGGAGGTAAATACAGATGTATTTAAAGTGCCTGCCTGATGTTTGGTCTGGACACCACTAGTCTAACACAACTTGTGCAGGGTATTTGCCCTCACTGGCCACTTTGTTTCATAGTCCTTGGTCAAGGTCATCGACAGGATCTAATCGGCCAGTCACATGGCAGCAACTCAGGGCATTTAGGAAAGTACACATGGCAAAAAAAACAAATTGTGAAGCAATAGAGGAGGAAAATAGACACAGAGATTTAAATTGTAATAGAGTAAAAGCAAACCGAATGGATGAAGGAAGAGAGTTCCAGAGAGTGAGAGAAGACACAGCAAGAGCTCCTACCTATGGAGGGAAGCCTGAACCTAGGGA
>JAUZST010041896.1:0-26570 GCA_034779995.1 Parotocinclus haroldoi
CTGTGTTAAACTGGTAATGCATGCAACATAAATTTGTTCTCCCTAATAATTCTTTTTTCTTTTAGGAATGTATAACTGTAAATTTATACAATACTAAATTACTACACTATTAGTGTAGTTCTTTAATTTAACATGTTATTTAGTATTTATTATTTAGGATATTTAAAGAGTCTGAAGTGTAGTTTGGGACTCACTACATTTGTACATTTCCCATTAATGTAGTGTTAGCATTAATATCTGTTGTAAATAGTCTTATCAGATAACAGGTAAAGCAGCACTGAGTACAATGAGTACATACAATCATATTTTATAATTACATTTCCTTAATAAACACATTTTTAATCCATAAAGTGATATGTTTTGGTTTGGAGACACTATTCTTTCTTTTTAGTCCAATGGGATTTTATGTAGGGCGAAATTATGCTACTGCCTTTTTAACCTGCATAACACTGTCAATATGTTTCTTTAAACCTGTAAAATATTCATCCTACTACATCCACTACTTGAAATGAAAATGAAAAGCTGGTGTATAGACAGGATATGGATTGAATAGTGGGGCAGTAAGAGGGCTTCATCTGTTTTTGTAGGTTGTGAGCAGCTGCTCAATTCATTCTTCGGTTAATGCTGTACAGTAAGAAGCTGATAATACCCCATAATCTCTTAGTTACATAACCACCCCACTTAGTTTTTGTTTGACTTTTGAATGGCTCACCACTGCCACTACTACGGCCCATGTTTTCTAACTGAACAAAGTCACAGTCTAGCCAAAGCGAGGGTGCATTCAACTTTCATCAGTTCGTTAGTGAAAGACAAACAGCTGTGGGTGATTTCACTTTGTAAGAGCCAACTGATTTAAAATAAGCTTTGGTTTATAACTTATTCAAGGTTTGTGTGAGCCATGGACATGATCTTGCAGCCTGCATGTCATAGCATAGACAATGAACAATGGGAGATGAGAAGAAGTTTATTCTCTACTTCTCTAAAGTTTAAACCGACACCTACAATAATCATTAAAAATATCAGTTTCCTAATCACTACTCATAATATATAGTGTTTATTTTATTAAAACATTTACATAATGCTACTGCAATGCATATGTTGCATGTCTATTCTGGTTCATGTGGTCCATGTGAAATAGTAGTTTTAGTGAGAATTCAGTGTAATGTACAGTGGACACCTGCCCATCATGGCTTGTCAAATCCAAGTATAACCAGTAATGAGAGAGGATTGCAAAGGACAGATGACAGACATAAGCTATGAGAGGCAAGGCAAATGCTTACAGTTTGAGGGCCTACCCTTTGATTCAGTACAGTCATGGCCAACGGTTTTGAGAATGGCACAAATCATCATTCAGAATCAGCATTCCATAAATGAAAATTGTTTTTATTGACAAATACCTGTTTAAGCAAAGCCTTAATCTCTTCTGTGTTGACCCTTCTTCTTTAAGATCTCTGCAATTTGCCTCAGCATGCTGGACATCAGCTTCTGGGCAAACTGAATGATGGCAACCCATTCTTGCCTAATCAGTGATTGGAATTTATCACAGTTTCTGTTTTTTTATTTGTTCACCTTCCTTTTGAGGATTGACCACAAGTTCTTAATGGGATTGAAATATAAGTTTTCTGGACATGGACCCAACATTTCAATGCTTTGTTCAAAAGTTATCACTTTTTTCTTGTGACATGGTGCTCCTAAATTGTTGTTGAATTATACCATTATATTTATGCCAGTGTTCTCCAGACAGTACTTTTTTCAGATGGCCGAAAGTGTCTGAAGGGGGCTTCATAAGAGAAAATAGCTTTACCCCAGTCCTTAGCAGTCTAATCCATATACTTCCTGCAGAATGTCAGTTTGCCCTTAATGTATTATTTGGAATAAAGTTGCTTGTTTGCTGCCCTTCTTGACACCAATCAATCCCCCAAAAGCCTTCATCTAACTTTGTGTTCAGATGCACTCACACCTGCCCTCTGCTATTCCTGAGCAAGCTCTGCTCTGGTGGTGATCTCTTAGCTGCATTCTTGTTAGAAGAGAGTCCTGACACTTGCTTGACCTACTTGGGCACCCTAAAGCTTTCTTCACTGCAACTGATCCACTCTCCTTGACGTTCTTGATGATTTGATAAACGGTTGATGGGGGTGCTATCTTACAAGCAGCAGTGTCCTTGGCTTTGAAATCCTTTTAATGGAATGCAATGATGTTTTTCCTCAGATGGAATGCAATGACGTTTTTCCTCAGAGGTAACCGTGGTTAACAGAAGAAAACTTCAACGCACCACTACCCTTTAAAGCAACCAGTCTGCTTTTCTAATTAGCATGACATAGTGATATCAGCTGTCTTGTCCTCATTAACATTTTCTTCACAGCTAACAAGATCATAACTGAAATGATGTTACCAGAACACTCTGTGGAGCTGAAATGTAGTAGCTGGAATTCAGTATTTTTGGGGATAAGGTCCTTTTCATGAGAGGATATGACTTTGCAGTTAATTGCAATTCATTTGATCGCTCTACACGATCTAGAGTTAATACAAATGTCTACCATAAAAACTGATTCAACAAACTTTGGCAGTATATGTGCCAAACTTTTGTACAGCATCAAACTGGTATTGGTTTTAATAGGGAAGCTGGGTAGTTCCACTGTGCCCAACCATAGCTCAAAATAGAGCTTAGAATTGATGAGTAATTATGAAGCTTGCTCATTTCTGTCCATGATCCAGACACAACATCAGATTCTTTCTTCTGTACTTAATTCCAAGCTAATAATGCACTATGTCCATCTACCAAGGATAAATTCAGGATTATGCAGCATACTAAGACCTTACATTAATTGTTGTCCTTGTCTGTGCACTGAATATAGGAATACATGTTTGTTAATTTAGGTTAACAAACGGAACACTGGTTAAGATGTGTTGAAATCTGACATATTTCCTTTCACTATCAGAAAAAGTTTAATCTACTGCACATACTGATCCATCATGAACTCTGTAATATTCTTATCTACTCTGCTGTACTAAAATGATTATCAGGGTTATGTGGCGGTCTTTTTCTTTCGTCTTAGCAATTTGGATATAAAATGGCACATTAATGTAAAACTACTACATGGAGTTTTATTAACCTACTTTTACTGTGATTTTGCTACTTCTGATTAGAGAAGAGAACACGATAGTAGATGTTGTAATGCTAAGTATTATTTGGTAAATTATAGTATTATTTAACATTTGGTTAGTCCCACTGGACTGTTACTGCAACTGACTACACCAAGATCAATAGAGAGAAGTAGACAAAGTATGATTGCAGAAAATACGTTTTCAATTACATGTTGTGCTTCATGGTTTTGCATGCTTTCAGCATATTGTCAATCTGATCATTGTTTGGTGCTTTTTGGTTGCCAATAAAATTCTCAAAAGCATACTCAAATCCCTTTTCATGCAATTTTCCCTGGCCCCACTAGCAGATATTCAAACTCCTTGTCATTGATGACCTGTGTGATTTGTGAGCCAACAAAAATGCCTTCCTTATTCTTGATATCAGCTATTCTTGGAAAATCTGGAATGTGTTACAGATCTGAAATGCAGGAACAGATGGTATCTCTCAGGTTCATAATAGATATAACAAGCAATATGCTAATAGACTTAAAATTGTATATTTCCCCAAATCTACAAAATAGTATATAATAGCAAAATATGTCTGATTTTTGTGCTCAGCTATCCAATATCCAGAAAGGTCACCTTTCAAGTGGTCAGCGTTTCATACTTTCAAGTGTTGATGAAACAAAACCTTCATTTCTGTACTTAATTAATCTTTCTTTATTTAAACGACAGCTAAGAGTCGAATTTGCATTTGAGATTGAATCACAGCTCTTTGTTTGCAACAACTCTACACCTACCCATACCTGCAATTATTTAATCAGCCAATAGTGTGGCAATAGTGAAGTGCATGAAATAATGTAGAATCGTGTCATCAGTATGGTGTCAAAATATAATCTGGTTGATCTGATTATATGATTTTGAAATGTTTTTCCCAAATATGCAGCATGGAAAAACCATAGGCCTATGAAACCAAGGATTAGTGCCAACAATTGCCTATTCATCTCTCTATATCCACCAGAACCAACTACAGTTATCTTATGCAGTATCTTATTTTAATGGTATAACACTTGAAGATATGACACTTCGATACAAACTAAAGTAGTCAGTCTAAAGCTACATAATTGTAAATTTGCTGTGCCCTCAAAACAACACAGAAATTAATGACTAAGGTAGGAGATCATGCTCTGCTTCAGTATGTCACAGTACATGTTGGCATTCATGGTTCCCTGAATGAACTGTAGCTCCTCACAACTAACAGCACTCATACAGCCCCAAACCGTGACATTCCCACCACCATGCTTAACTGTAGGCAAGACACACTTGTCTTTGTACTCCTCACCTGTTGCTGTGACACACACGTGACACTATCTGAACCAAATAAGTTTATCTTTATCTCATTAGAACACTGGACATGGTTTCAATAATCCATGTCCTTAGTCTGCTTGTCTTCCGCAAACTGTTTTCAGTCTTTCTTTAGCATCTTTGTGAGAAGAGGCTTTCTTTTGGGACGACAGCCATGCAGACCAATGTGCGGGGTATGAGACCCTCCACCCATTTAACCTCTGCAACAATGCTGGCAACACTCCTATGTTTCTTTTCAAAAACCAACCTCTGAATATGATGCTGAGCATATGTACTCATCATGTGTTCTGAGTGGAACCTATCCTATCCTGATTTAGGGTTTCATGGTGTTATTATCTTCTTATATCCTAGGCCCGCAACAATTATTATTTTTCTCTCTCAGTTCTTTTCCATGAGGTGTAATATGGAACTTCCAGTGACCCATATGAGAGTGTTAGAGCAATAACACCAAATTTAATACATCTGAGACCTGAGTCATACAATACTTAGGGAGGGAAAATGGCTAATTGGACACAATTTGGCCATTTTCACTTAGGGGTGTACTCATTTTGTTGCCAGATTTTTAGAAATTCGTGGCTGTATGTTGTTATTTTCAGGGCACACACAATGACATTGCTACACAACCTGTAAAGCGACTACTTTACATTGTATCAAAGTGTCATATCTTCAGTGTTGTCACATGACAAAATATAATAAAATAGTTACAATGTGAGGGGTGTACTCTTTTGTGAGATACTTATTTACTAATTAGCGCACTAATTTGATACCCAGCCTACAACTGCAGGCCTGAACTGAACTTTTGACATTTTGTTGTCCTTAAGTGTTCTAATACATATTACATTGGCTTCCGAAAGTGCACATGGTGAGCTGATGGTAACATAACATAATGCTGTAACGTAATACTCACGATTCCCTGTTTCCAGTTCACAGATCACGTTTTACACTTATAAATTGTTCATGTCCTATTTTACATGAAAGCACTTGCTATTTTATAGGCCCTCCCTTATTGACATTGTATACCACTGTGTCATATGGTTGGACAATTTGGAGCTGTGACCCCTGTTTCGCCCTCTAATTATCACCACATCCACACAGACATGCACAATCTGTTGAGGTGCTTTCAAAGTGTGTCTTTACCCCTTTGGCATGGGATAGTTAGTCTTCCAGCCAAAGACCAGGAATCCCACCTACACACACAGAGGTTGACAGGTTCATGAGAACTCTCACCTGCTCTGCTACCTTTTCTCTTTTATCTATCTCGTTTCCTTCCCTCCTTCTTATGTTTGAATGGTAGCTAAGCATTTAAGCCCTTGGACTGCACACATTACAGAAACATACATTTGTTGGTGAATTGGACAACAGTGTTTAACTCCAGATGTAACAGGATAGGAATGCACAGTCTGTCAAATATTAAAGTCTTTACCATTGAATTATCTTCTGGTTCCACTCAAGAGAAACCTAATGAATTGGGGAATAAACAAACATACAGTGGGTTGTGTGGTATGAGGAATGAAAATGATTAAGCCTGGAAGAATGCCTGAGACAGTTCTAGTGTAATAGTTAATGTGTATGCTATATCATTTCATTAAAATAATAAAACTACACTTGTTTTAAAGTTGTGCTTAATGTTATGCCATGTAAACAATACTGAAAAAGAAATTATTCAGCAGTCCAGTGACTCAACACAACTTAAACCACTTTATTGCAATAGTCATTTTGCTTGTGTACTTTTTTTGCAAAACAAAAAACAATTTAATGTAGCAATGCTTGAATACAAGACATACCTGCAAAGATGTACCGGTAGTGACTTGTACAAAAGCGAAAGGGTTATGCAAGGCATATGGATAAGGGTTGTTTTAAGGAGATTATACAGATCAAGTTCCTTCATGAGGAAGTCCTCACAATCCAGCTTTCAGTTGATAAAATAGGGAAGCTTTTACCCCCCACATAAAGGAATGAGCGATGGGCAGGACCGCACGAGTACTGGTGATACATTTTATGCAGACAAATACAGGATCTAAATGGCCTTCATACAGCTAAACACTGTCCTGCATTCTATTTTACAATAAATATGGTAAAAGAAAATGTAGAAACGTGGTTTCAGATCTACAATATATAGCATATTGTCAAAGACTGGATCGAGAAATTTCTTATTTAGACTTGATTGAAATTGTTTCACACAATGTTTTTCCACTGATCTTCATTTCTGTCTTTGTGATCTTTAACATATATTGAGCTTTGCATTCTGTTCCCCTAAAATAGTTGCCAAAAAGACCATTTCTCATCAAGCTACTTCAGGGTGTAGAAGGGTCAACTTGGCATCCCATGAATGCTCCCAGATGCTGCTATTGTAGTTTAAGTGTTTGGCATAGTAACCTATATAAGCTGTTATTTCTGTTTTCTAGTTGTGTTATTCTGGAAACAAATTTCCTGATTATATTTATTTGTGTATATCTATTTTATTAATATATTCCTGTATTACTGTACTAATAAACATCCTATATGGCCATTATAATATTGCTAAAACAATGGTATATCAAATCGAATGGTGGCCTAAGAGTTGGCAACAGTACTGGTATGTAAATACCAGAATGCATGTGCATGCAACCTGGAACAGTGAATGGTTTCACCACAGGCATACAAGCAGATAAATATGACACAGTTATATTAGTTATATTATGCCACCTAATTTTTAAACACACTGTCGAGTTAAGATGGCACTACACACTGTCTAATGAGAATGCAAGAGTTTAAAAAAGAACCTCCCTAAATGGACCTTCGGTGTACACTCATCTCAAGTCATACATAAACTAAACTGCAATCAGCACCTCACTTTGGTTTAGCCGTTTACCACCTTTGGACTTATTTACTGTGGATCATGCTATTAAAATCAGAGCACGGTGCTTTAATGTGGTTATTGCAATTGTTTGTGGAATGCTGTTTTAGACACATGGTTAGTTTTACTGCCTGGATTGTCTTGATACTTAAGAGATTTATTGTACAAGCGGCACCTTTAACTTTAGATTGTCGTTCTACTTTGAAGATATGGCCCAAGGATAGTATTGTGTGTGTGATTTCCCAATTGAGTGCATCACTGCAATTTTAACTGATCCTGTTTCTCACAGGTTGGTCTATGACTTAGGCCTAGGACTTGATTTAGGCACACCTTGAATTTCATAATATCCTGGAGAATATTTCGATGGAATCCGAATAGATTTTCAGTTAACCCAGTCTACAAGTTAATAGAAATGCAGTATGAAATGCATCCGTCATGTCATCACTCATCCAAGTGACTAAACTGTTAACCTCTTCTATTCAGCTAACATTCTAATTCAGTTCATGTGGTGCAATTTGGCCGTACTATGTGATGGGATTTTCTCCAAGCACACGGACAATGAAAGTTAATAGTGATTTCCATATGCAATTAAACCCTATTGTGTTCCATTTTTTTGAAGCATGAACCAAAGGCCATAATGCACATTACTCACGTTGCAGCAGAAAAAAAGGCTGTGTGATTTGGTCTGTTTGATGTATTCTTAACTATTCTGGGTCTCATGAAAGGCCAGTTCATATATCAAACACAGCTTCGAAATCAGATACTCTCTGTAATCTGTGAACATCGCTAACCGTGGTAAATATTCAGAAGTGGTAATTGATATAACAGCATTCAAGTGTTGTGATGTTAGAACATTATGCAAGCATGCTATAGAGTTACACAAAAGCTGGCCATTACTAATTTTCCTTGTCTAAATCTCTTTATGTCTCACCAGGGAAATAACGCAGAATTTAATTAACACGTTTTTGTTTTACTCTAAAATATACTAATAATACTAAATCAACAAATTTTTCTCAAATGTCAAAGCGATTCTCAGTGTAAAGCATATTGCTCACAAAAATTAGGGGCTATTTCAAAATGAAATATGATAGAAACTAACTTAGCTAACTTTAAACCTAACCAAATTGGACTAAAACTACATTTAAAAGTGAATAGGAAAAAATGAAAACCAGCACAAACAAACAGAACTATAAAAATGCTAACTCATACCTGTTCACTCTTACTGAGTAAGTGGTTTGGGTGAAAGAATCTATCATGCGTCTTGAAATACTGCAGTGATAACAGTTATATACACATTAAAGTAATATGCACATTACATGTGCTGGTGTTTGATGTATGTTAGTGACCTGTACTTTGTGTGCTCAAATCTGAATCATTAAGAAAAATGTCTTCCTTATTAGCCTTGCTTTAAAATTATTGTTTGTTGAAAAATACAGTGGGGACAAATGACAAAAAATGAGACATTTACGTACAAAATGCTAAAACATTATGTGTATATGACAAAATGTTATCCTTTGATTTCAGTTTCCGGTATTGACCTCCACGTGCTTGTACATGGTGATCTATAGCAAACTGTTAATAGGTTCTTTTTGGAGAGTAATGGCTTTCTAAATATTAGTCTACAAACTATTATATTTCAGATTCATTATGATATTTTAAATATGGTATGTCTATGTTAATGTTTATTTAGCTCAGGAAGATAGGTCTCTTTTTGAGTCAGGGTCCTTCCAAGGTTTCTTCCTTATAACTTGACACTTTTTCCCTAGGTTTGACCAGTTTTGGGTTGGACTGAGATGATAGAAAATTGAAAAGCTGCATCAAGACAATGCTCTATTGTAAAAAAAATAATAAAAAAAAAAAGCACTGTAGCCGTGGACTCATAAACATTATCACAGAAGCCTCCCGGTGTTTAGAGGTTCTCTCAGGTTAATTGGTGACAGTGTGGACTATTACACACCTTGCTCTTGTAGGGAACAATAATCATGAATTTCCTTTGTGTATACACAATCTGACGGTCATTTGGTGGAGACCGAACTCTAATTGTCATTCTATTGTTTAAAAATGTTTGACTCTAATTTCACCTTAAAGTTACCTGCAAGTCCTACTTTTAATATTCTTTATCATTGATGAATAAATTATGTAAATAAAATAGAAATAAGCGTAATATTCTGTAGTAATGTAGTATAAGAAATATCTTATCTACTATTAGGACTTGTGTGATGATGATAATGATGATGTAAGTCATATTTATGCTTACATATTGACAACTCTAAAGGTTTTACAAACTTTTAAACACCGCTCTAGATATAGTTGAGTAATTGTATATACAGAGTGGAAATTAGTATCACTTAAGAGTAGGGTTATTTATACTCGTGCCTTTTTGCAGTAGAACACATTTTGGAAATCCATATATTACACTGTCATTCAAATTGTAATAGTTCCAAGTCTGTGATCTACTTGGGCCATCTGGGATCTCCAGGGAGATGTGGCACAGGCCTAGCATTGTCAAATATCTATAGAAGTGACAGCTGGAGACTGAGGTGTGATGGAAAGTCAGAGAAAGTGTGAGAGGTGCAAAGGGAGCAGCACAAGAGGCCTCTGTTGTATTGGAACTTTGCTGACCTCATCCTGCACTCCTACACACACACACACACAGACACACACACACACACTCACACACACAAGCTCAGCATGACCCTCAGGAGATGAAACCCAGCACACACATGCCTAAATGTTTTCATTTGTAGAATTTGAGCGTTTGATACATATCCTGCTGTCCCATCCATACAAGGTAACTTGATTTTTGTTAGATTCGATTCTTTGCTGACCTCTCCATGTTCGGCAGGTCTACAGAGCATCAGTAGCAGCTTTGTTAGCAGGAACAGCATGAGCAAAGCCTTGTGCGTGCCTGACGCCAAACTGCTAAGCTGCGTGTTTGTGTCTGACAGCTGGAAAGTTTGTTTTCCCCTGTCAGACGTGTCCCGAATGAAGATCAGAGTCGCCATACACTTAAGGGTACTTTAATTGGCAATCATGTCTAATGCACAATTGCATCCTTAAAATGGTTTGTCAATAGACAAATAAAAAAAATCTGAATCTGCTGTTTACCAGAAATATTAACCATACACTCATATGTTTTGCAGACTACCAATAAATGTGTGAATAAATGTTTTTTACTGTCTTTATTGACACTCATTGCCATTGTATCAGTTCCACTTAGCATATAGGTGTACTGTGGAGTTCTACAATTCCGGAATACAGTCTGTCTGTTTCTTTACATATGTTGTTAGCCCCTTCAATCTTTAGTCAGGACCCCCACAGTTCCACCACATATCAGGTCCACATATCCACACCATATTTGGGTGGTGAATCATTCTCAACACTGCAATGACACTGATGTGGTGGTGGTGTTAGTGTGTGTTGTGCTGGTATGCTGGATCAGATACAGCAATGCTGCTGAAGTTTTTATAAATCTCAATTTCACTGCTTTACTGGATGTAGTGCACTTACCAAAATATCCAGCCACCCGCATCCAGCCTGTAGGCAGCACCCAGTGGATACTGACAAAGGGTTAGAAGATGACAACTGTGCAAACTAACAAAGTATGTAGAGAAATATATGGACCACAGTCTGTAATTGTATAACTACTGTATGAAGTGCTTCTTTATGGTAAGTGGAACTGATCAAATGCTCAATGAGTGTAGAAACAAGGTGTACATAATAAGGTGATCAGAGAGCATACATGCAGGTTGTAGCCATCAAGTATAGGTTACATTTATTCTTCTTGTTTAGCAAATTTCTATATCAGGTTTTTTTAAACCTGTTTTCTCTGCTTATGGTCACAGTGGCTGTGGCAACTATCTCTGGAGAACATGCAGTGATTCACCTCTTCTCTACAAGACACATTCAACCATCAGTGATGTGATGATCTGACCTGGCTAAAAGGCCACATCTCAGTGGAGGTATGTGCATTATGCTGCATTCGAATTGATCTCAGTTATTCTATTTATTCTAAAAGACATGCGTTAGGTTAACTGATTATACTTAATTTCCCCCCTGTGAGTGTAAACAGTATATGACTAGCTTCAATACAACCTGTCTGTTACTAAATGGCAGTTGGTGCTGAAGGGTGATGTTGAATACACTAAACAAACAAACTGAACAGTGCAGCAACAGAAGCAAAATATTTTCATTTTAATTAGTCCTCTGGAAAATGATCTCATTTTTTCTCAAGTTAAAAATACAGACATGAATGCTGAATTTGGTTATGCTTCTTAGGAAACACATGGGAGGTGTTACATTGTAACATTGCAAGTCATGACCTTTTGAAAATAAAGAAACTAGGTAGCAGTGTGAATTAATTGATTAATTAAAAAAAGAGTGAAGTAACTGAATTAACAATGAGATGCGGTAACCGTGCATATGGAAACATCTGTCTCTGTGTTGTTTTCTTTTCATAAAAAGCATATATGTGCTTGATGTGCTTGCATGGCACTGTGGTTGTATAGTTGGTTGACTTCTAATATCCTAGTAATCTTTTACACTCACCACTCTAGCAAAAACAAAATAAGGCAGTCAGTGAGCACCCAAATATCTTCCCACTTGATGAGTACATTTGTTTAAGGACACGGGCCTAACAGTACTTCTTACTGTAAATATTTGCCCTCCCTATTTCCTTTAAGTTTTCTGAGAAGGTATTTAGTGGCAAAACTTGAACTTCAGTCTATCGGCACGTTCAAACGCAAGCCACTTTTTTTTTTATACAGTAGGAGGGGGAGCCCAGATTCATAGTCCTTATTCTACTGCTGCAGATGTAATTGCTCAGGTGTGAGCCACAAACACCCTGCCTTTCATTTACTCTACTACAACAATTCAGGGCTAAACTTGAAATTTAGCTGCTAAGTCATTATGTTCTTTCTGTAAACAATTAGTGGTGAAATTAGATCTGGGTTTTATATGACTCTAAGGTCAAAGCTAATTGCTGCTTCTATTTCTAAAGGCGTTATAATGAAACCTTTCACAAATATCACTTGACCTTTTCTTAATTACAAAAACCTATGCAAACTGCAATGACAAACCTTGCAATGAAGTCTTGGGTCAGAACCATCAAAAAAAGAAACCAGACTTTCTGACTGTCGTGCAGCTTAATAAAAAAATAAATCCTACATAGACAGTACTTGTATTTCTAACTGCTTCAAGCTGTTCCTTGATAATTTGATATTTTGTAGTACTAATATTGTAGTCTTGAATAAGAGCATAATCAGTCATTGTGCATGACCTCTTTATTTGCCAGATTTCCTCACCCTAAGTCTGATAGGTCAGCAAGAGAGGGGGAAATTATATTAGAGGCACTTAGAATGTATGTTAGTATAAGGTCTGGCTACATGGCTGAATGCTGCTCTGGGAAGCTACTGTGTGCCTAGTGATTCAGTCTTAAATCATTCACAGCAGCCATGTGTGGAATAGTAAAAGGGAAGTGTTGCTTCCGGCCTATGAATCGCTATTAATAAACATAAAAAAATGTAAAACAACTATTTCACTGGATAGAGGAGCCGTTGGGTTTATTGTAGAAGAGTAATATCCCCAAACAAAAGACTTACCTGAACAATTAATAGAACTCTGCTCATGAGCAAATTTTTCTTGTGCGTATACACTACAAAAACAAGCTGTTTTTCAATTTGCACAGTATTCTACTGAACCTGGTATGTTTAATCATCAGCTCCACTTGCATATGTTATATACATATACTTTAAACACACACACACACACACACTATATGGACCATGGGCATCACCACCATTATAACTGAGGGGTACGTGTGTCCCCCACATCTCATAATCATTTGTTTGGACCCCCAGATTTAACATAAAATCCACTTGATTAATATAACTGGTTTTCCAGGTTGCCTCCCAACAACCTAAATATTAGCATTATTCAAAACATTCAAACAGTTTCAGAAAGTAGAAGATGAGAGCTTTTGCATGTGCAACTATGGCAAAAGCCCACTGAACTAGGGAAGTTCATACTGCAGCTTTGAGTTGACTGAGTGAAAGAAACAGTGAGATAGTGGAGTGTGATTTTTGATTTGGTAAGCGAGTTGGAGAGTGATTTTTGATTTGGTAAGCTAGTTGGAGTGTGATTTCTGATTTGGTAAGCGAGTTAGAGTGTGATTTTTGATTTGGTAAGCGAGTTGGAGTGTGATTTTTGATTTGGTAAGCGAGCTGGAGCGTCCTTGATATTAAGGCACACTGAAATTTGGGCAATGTTTCTGATCGATAGAGACATTATGGTGCCAAGAGAGTTAAGTGATGATGTTTTAGTTTTGTTTCAGAATATTTGGCTATCCCTTACATAATAATGTAATATTTGTTTTTGACAACCAGCTTGTACTCACTGACACACAGTACAGGCCCCTATATAGCTCTAAGCTCCCTTAGCTACCCTGTTCAAAGCCCTATATGCACTAAGCTCAAAGCCATTTAGATACAAGTTGGATACCCACATTGAAGCAGTTTGGATACTCAGTTCGAAGCCATTTGGATATCAAACACAAAGGCACATAGAATCCAGCACAGTGCTGTTTAGATATCAGTAGTGCTTGAAACTGTGAACCCTTCAGAGTTTTCTCTATTTCTAAATAAACAACATTAGTTTTTCTAAATGTACATACTAAATGTAGAAAGAGTCCAGTTACAGAAACAAGACAACAATATGGGCTTTATTACTTATTTATTGAGGACAATGATCCAATAGTACATATTTGTGAGTGGTGAAAATCAGCAGTTAGGTGAAAAAAGGTGAGATTACAATCAACTTTATGACAATCAGGTGTGACCTGTTGTATTTACATGACAGAGATCTGTCTGATCTATTGAGAAGTCCAAACTTTTTAAAATGTTTGTCAGAGTGTACCATGGCTAGGATGGAAAAGTTTATTAAACCAAATGTAAGTAGTTTAGACTTCACCAATCCACAGTCAGATTGTGTGCAGATGGTGGTTCCCTTACCTGGAATGGTCAACCAACAACGATCACGCCAAGATCAATTGATGTAATAGTCTTTGTGGTAACAAATAAACTCAGTAATATTTAAGCGATTAAAGGGTGCTCTCATATCTTAATGTTCATAATTCCAGCATAAGGAGAACATCAAACAGCTGTTGTTTGCACTGCACAGTTGCAATAAGAAAACCACTGTTCTCCAAAATGAAAATTTCTGTGCATCTGCAATTTGCAAAAGATATTGTGGACAAAAATAAGACCAAAATGGGACCAAAATAGAATGGTTTGGTTTAAATGAGAAGCCTTGTGTCTTGAGAGGAAGACACAGCATTCCAGCATTTGGGTTTCACTTCATGCTGCACCCAGCTCAAAGCCCGTTGCAACCCAGCTTAGGCTCCCAAGTACCAATTTTAGCGCAGTATATAAAGCACAGAGGACGTGACTGCAGACTGCAAGGCTCTAGAACTACAAGTACATTATGTGAGACAGGACTTGCCTATCTGACTTTTATAATAATATTCTGTTATATTTAGGGTATGCCATAATAACACAAAATAGATAGATAGACAGGTGGATGCATGATTTTGCATGCTTACTTTGTGGATAACTATTGTTTGTTCTTCATCTTTTTTGTGATGCCCAAACCACTGCAAGAGGGCAGATCAATTGCTGTTCCTTTTCATCCACTTCCAGTTTCTATTACACGTTACAAACTCTACGCTATGCATGAGCATGTGAGAGGTAGCAGTGGTATATAAAGAAGTAGGCTCAATGATCTAATTTTCTAATAGAAGTTATGCCCACTATAGTCAGGTGGTGCAAAATTAGGAAGTAAAGGAAATACGAATTTTATGCCACCACATTAAAACTACATGACGGTTTGCACTTGATATAGTAATTTACTATATCCCACGTACATCAAGGTGTGATACATCGAGTAAATTCCATATTTCACCACCCCTAGATGAATTTTCAAGTTTGAGTGATCCCACCACACAGACTCAGTAATCCCTCTTCACTCCACACATGTAATGCAAAAACTTTTGGAGGAACCTGAAACTTGTACTCTGACCCAAACGAGAGACTCCACACACCAGAGTGCTGATGTGGTTGGTATGTCTACACACAACAGCCTTGTCTGCATGGCTGTATAATTGATGAGCGCAGACTGAGGCAGCACTCTGTTTTGACTGTACCGGATTAGCAGTATGCTACCTAATTACAGTAATGTGATTTTACAGTGACAGTTGCAGGGAGAAGACTGCTGCTGAACCTCACCAGGCTCCCCTTTACTCACTACATAAATCCTTGACATATGGCAGACAGAGACAGATTTGTAATCTTACAGTGCCCCTGATTTTGTTAACCATAAATGAAATCACTGTAAAATGATTAATTACTGTACAGCAAACAGCTGTGGTCTGCATCTGTACATTTGATTGGCAGTACCAGGGCCTATGAATGTTTATGATTATCGTCGAATCTAGAAATGCCTCCATGTTCTCTTTCTCTATACTAGGGTGGAGTCTGTATTTGTGTAATTACAGGGTCTGGTCACCTTAACAGCCAATTACTGCTGTAGATCCACGAGCAGAGGTGGGAGTTAAGAGTTTAAGAGTTGAAGTCTGTAATTCACTCAATTACCTTAGTTATTAGTAGTAGATGGTAATGTGCCACTCATGTTTTCAGTGGTTTCAATGTTTTCAGCATTTTGTTTGCATAACGTTTTCTTGTACAAATTACATTTACAGCCCCATATCAGAAAAAGCTGGGATGGTAAATGGAAATTCTAAAAAAGTAATGCAGGTTAACTTTTTATTTTATTTCAAACTGTATAAACCTGGGATATTTCATGTCTTGCCTGCAACACATTCCAAAAAAAGCTGGGACAGGTGCAGTTTAGCGCCAGTAATGAATAAAAAAACAATATGATAAAGACATGATTTCAAACAAGTGACATCAACAGGTGGGTATAATCATGAGCAGAATCCAGGAAAGGCTTTGGGGAGCAAAGAAGGGCAGAGGATCTACAGTTTGTCAACAAATGCATTAGAAAACTATTGGCATAACAAATTTCCTTCAAGATATATTGGACAGGATTTGCATATTTGACCTTATACAGTGCACAATATCATTAAACAATAAAAGGAATCTGTAATAATTTCAGTGCATAAAGCTCATGGGTGCAAGACTAAACTACTAGACCTGTGATCTTCGATCTCTGAAACAGTGCTGCATCAAGAACCGTCATTCATCAGAGTTACATTTACAAATGCTCTGGACCAGAGAGGAAAAGGATCATCCCGAATGTTTTCAGCAGCAGTTCCAAAAGCCAGGGTCTGTCATGGTATGGCACTGTGTCAGTGCCCTTGGCACTTTTTTCATTTTCAATTCCGTTATGGCAGCATTAATGCAGAAAAGTACACTGAGCTTTTAAAGAAACATTCATTCCTTCAAGATAACATCTTAACAGCCATACATTTTTCAACAATTTGAAAAACTTTAGGACTGAATTATGCAAATCCCTTCCAGTCTTTCTTTTGAGGAACATTTCAATACTTTTCTCACACTTTTGTTGACAAGTTTTGGCAACCAGAAAATCTCTTTTAAATAGATTTCTTTAAACCATGAAATGGCAACCAAACATGCTTAAATATGTTTTGGTGGAGTTTCAGGTGGAGTTTAAGCTTATGACATGACCTTGGAGGAAGTTTTGATTTTATTGAAGAAACGTTCTTGGAGGTGATTCACATTTAAGTAAGACCGGTATATTTGGAACCCACAGCTGTCTGCACTGAGAAGTAGTATGTTAGTCACTGGCCACAGGATGTTCTTTCATTGATGGAACCTACGGTTTTTAATACGATGCTGCTGAATCGTGTCTCTGCAGCTGTCCTCTGATCTATTTGAAGTCTACCATGTCCAGTAAAATCTACATGTAACTTACCATTAACTTCACTGAAGTCAGTATTGCAGATATGCACATTGGAATAACTCTAATATATCATTGTATGGCGGCGTGACCCTCTCTGTGGCACTGCTGCCATCTGCAGCCTTGTGTCAGCACTTTACATGACTCAGCCGCTTGTACTGTATCTACACACAGAGACAAACAAAGGACTGGGCTGTGGTTTTAAGAGTTAGTGCAGCAGTGTGGGTTTTGGAGAACTTCCAAGGACTTCCCTCAACAGGATGTCCTGGCATATGCCAGTTTAACTGTGACAGGTGCTGGGTTCAAATCCGCCTGACTCATTTAACGTACAACATTGGAATGACTTTAGTAATCCTGGGACTTGCTCACTCTTTCCTTTACAACACACTCCTATTCCTTCCTGCTGCTGGACAGTCACAGATTATGGGGTTAGACTGATAATCTCTACATAACAAAGCATATTCGTCAGAGCTTCAGTGGAAAGATAAAATGGCCTAATCACTGGAGAGGAATTTGGGAAAGGAGTTGGAGGAAATTAACCAGCAGTAGCAGAGTGCAAGTACATGCACATGAATGATCTGCTAAAATCAGATCGGCTGAAATCAGTGTTGTGGACTGATTACTAAGTCTGATCAGTGTAAGAAATGTGTTAATATGACTGTTTTTTGAATGTAAGTAATAGTCAATGGATTTAAATTGCATATTTTGTATATAAACATCGAAAACAATGACATTAAATAGAGAAACAATGAAACCAGTAACCCTACGCCAAGCATCTGTTTACAATCAAATTGTAAAATGTATGTTGATTAGCTTCAATGTAACTGCTAAATACTGTCTAGTGCTTGGGGAGCATAATGACAAATCATCCACCTCTGGTTTAAGTCTAGGTGCCTTCCTCCACACAAAAACATTTCCAGCACTGCAACAGCGATGCCTTCCTGATTGGCTGTGCCCTATCCTATCCACAGTACACATTTTTGTGTGCCCTGTGAATTCTAATGTAGGTTCCGGATCACCCTGAATAGTATAATCATCTTAAAACAATACAAAAACTATGATAATTATGCAAACATAAAATATAAAAAATGCCATGAATTTGGAAGATGTTATCCTTCTCCATCTCTTCCATAGTCCTGTACTATTAGGTTCTCAAGCGTGCTGGGTGGTTTCGATTCTGACCTTGGGCCTGGATCTAGCACCATCAGAGGACACAAAAACAGGAACCAACCCTAGACCAAGCCAGTGCAGGGCACATGTGCTCACATACACAAACAAATTGACATTGTAGGACATTGTAGCTTTTTAGAGACACCATTTGTCCTAAAACATCTTTGGAACGTGGAAGTATCCAGAAAGTTGAGGTAGCCTAGCGATTAATAAATAATCATCATTATTTTATAAAGATATAATGAACATGTTAAAATATTGAATTGCTTTATTATTATTAGGGTTAGGCAGCTAATTAGCATAATGCTAACTTGGAATAGCTTGGGTGATTATGCATGTCAACGAAGCATTAATTGTGAATTTTCATTTCCATCATTACGTTTTCATATTTTGTGTGCAATATAAGGAATCAAGCTGACTGACTATCTTTCCTGAAGCTTTTTGCCTGGTTTCTTCCTGGACACAGTGCTATGCCAGTCGTGACAAGGTCGGCTGCAAACATGACATACTGGCAAGCCAACCATATCTGATATACTGATTTAAGATTGTGAGTGCGCCTAAAATTCTGTGCAACCCTTGTTATCAACACATCAACCGAGTTACAACAGTCTGCAGTCCAAACGTGAGCTAACACACACACACACACACACACACACACACACACACACACACACACACACACACACACACATATAACAAACTTAAATAGCAACATCCACCTCTGCTCGTGGATCTACAAAACTGAATGGTTGTTTACAGCCACTTGTTTGCATTTTTATTTATTGCTATTATTTCCTACAATTACTAAACCTAGCTGGTTGCCTTTGGATAGCTTGGTGCCGCACAGCTTCATATTTGATCCTTATTTACATGACTGACTGTGTCGTTTTTGGCATGTTCTCCCCATGTCTGTCTGCTGTCTCAAAGCATTCTTACATCCAGAGCACATCAGGTCAACTGACTGCTCTATATTAACCTTAGGTGTGAGTAAATATATGATTCCAGGACAGGCTTCAGACCCAAAACAGCCATTGTTACGATCCGCTTACTGAACATTTTAAATTCATAATCAGAACAGGGCAGCACGGCGGTGCAGTGATTAGCATGCTTGTTAAGTTCATTGGTATTTCCAAAGTGCCCTTAATATGTGAATGTGTGTATAAGTGTGTGAGTGTATGTGCCCTACGATGGATTGATGCCCTGTCTAGGGCTGTTCCTGCCTTGTTCCCTGTGTCACCCGTTAGGCACTGGCTCTCCTGCGACCCTGACTAGGATATGTGGATAAGATAATGAATAAAATATAGACATATTTAGCAATGCACTTAGTAAAACTCATGATCAGTATTGCCAGGTTAATTTTTCAAGAATTATTTGTTTTGTACCAGCTCAATAAACAACATAGGTTAGAGCTTTTTCTCCAGGCACAATGACATGGATTTTGACTAATGGTGATGTTCGGCAGAATGGTGGTTTGTGAGTGGCAATTTAGCAGCAACGTTTCCCCTGTGTGTAATACCTTCACTGAAAATACGACTATCATGTGGGCTGTGAGATGTTTGCTTGTTGGCAATACTGTGCTTTAAAGAAAACATGATGTTACAAGAGCATGACACCATCCATGTCCATGTGAAAATGTTTCACATTGTACACCTTGATTTAAGAGTTAATTGCACAGCTGTCTGATTTCCATTAAAACCTCTTCGTACCTCCCACAGTGTCATTTTCATGCCTTCCTCAACCAATTCAGAGGTCACTTTGTTTGTTTGTGCTGACACTGGCGCTGAAGAGCTGTGCGAGTAATCTTACGGCCATATGGTGTTTGGTCTGCTTTGTAGTAACCACCCTGGGAGAGGGTGTTTTGGAATTACAGGTCACACACACATAGTGTGTCTCAAACCCATCTACACAGAGTGGCAGGAAGTCATCAGCTGTGCCTCTCACTGGGAGTACACGGGCAGAGTGGGTGAATAGGCAGAGATTTGGCCGTGTACCAGAATCCCCTGGTAAAAGTGTCTCGCTCTGTAAGGAAAGCTATTAAACAAACAGTGTGTGGCCAGCACAATGTGAAAGTGAGCTGCTGCTCTGCCGTGTGGGATACTGATTAAACTAAAGCCGCTAAGGGGAAGGCCCTCCTTTTCCTTATAAAGCCCCAGATTTGACAGGTCCAGCTGAATATTTGGAGCAGCTCAGAGTTACTCACTTTAACTGTAAACCTTCACCCCGTTGGCATAGATTTGAGACACTCAAGCCTTACTTTTAAAATGGGTGAGTCAGCTGACCGCCACTGACCAATGAGCAGCAGTTTACACATGCTGCATTCCATCTGGATGAGAGAAAGCTGGCTCGTGATGGAGCCAGCTGAGAGTGAGAATGCAGTCTGAAGGCTTTTCCAGCTCTGGTTTTCCCCACTTCCTTTGTACTCCCAGCCCTGCTGGCAAGCAGCAGTAAGGGTGATGGGAGAGGGGTTTGTACCATTGCTCATGTGCTGATTCAAAAATGTGGAATCATTCAAGATTTTTAAGACCTTTAAGGACCAGTCCAGATGCTGCATTACTAACAAGGATGTGGGTTCGGAAATAAATTATTCTGTTCCAAATATGGAATTGGAAAATGGTCCGGAAGTATAATGTTTGACTTTGGGTGTCTCTGGATATTGGTCCAGTTTGGATGGATGATCAAGCGCCGATACTGTGAATATGCTGAAGTAGATCCCCAAAATACTGAATGTATTTTGAGAAATGGAGACATTGATAGGATTGTGCTCCGATTTTTTAGTGTAAGAATTAAGGATGTACAGTGGAACCTAGGAATCCGAGCGTATTTTAGTTCCATTCTAATTTGAATTTGAAGTCTGAATACATGTCATTTTAGACACCTCCTGAGGCTGGCTCATATGCATACAGGTTTTACTGATGTTCAGAGTCTGTATTTTTGTTTAAAATGTGAGGGTAAAAAATTTTGCACGGACAGTTCAATGTCCAAACCGGTCGAATCAAGAAGAGTTTGAATTTAGAGGTTCCACTGTATTAGTATATGCTAGGTCAGTGGAAGTGTAAATCTTGTCTCATCAAGCACACTAACAGTGCTTCTTCATTTGTATGATAGAATCATCATGCACCATCGCTATGCAACATGAACATTAAATAAAAATTATAACTAAGCTTCTCAAAATATCATATCAATGCCAGTATCAACTGGACAAAAAGTGCAGAAACTGGCAAGCAGTTTTGATGCTTCACACAGCAGGTAAAAGTGGCCCAAATCTGATCTTTTTGTGACTAGTTCATAACACAGATATGTTACACAGACGTGTTATCTTTTGGCAGCATTGTAAAAAAAAGTATGAATCTGATATGTTCTTTTATGCTTTGGGCCACTTTAATATGTGGAACTGAAAGTTGATTACATATATGATATGCTATATTGGCAAGGGGAAAACTCCCTAGCTGCTACAACAAAGAAAGGAAATTTGGGAGGACCAAAACTCAAAAAGGGAACCATCCTTCTTGTGTGGGCAAAATGATATATGCAATGAGTAATGGAGTAAAGGCTGGCAGAACCATACCACAGAAAAATAAACATGTTTTGTCTGGTGTGTATAGTCTAGAGGCAAAAACAGTCGTTGCATTTGGCATGTAATAGCCTTTAAAGAACCACTGCCTTGACCAAACCTATGGGAGCTTCTAAAGCTAATAGAAACATAAACCACACTTAGGCTAGACAAATAGCAACTTTATTTGCGTTAGCAAAAGTGACATTAAAATAAACCATCACTAAACAACAGCTAAATTACATTACTTTTTCAGCCTTGGTGCTCAGTCAGCCAATAAAAAAATACATTGGAGAATAAAACAGCATTTTAAAACAGACACAAATTCATGGGCAAATTACATTACTCTGTGATATCAATAAACATCACACAACTTCTAAAACTAGCATAGCTCCCTAATAGCTGCCACCTGACACATGGCTGTTCTCACTGAATGTAAAAAAATCCACTAAATCAGTCTTAGCACAAAAAGCGTGCAATCTTCAAGGAGTGCCACAAAAGTACTTTTTTTCTGGTCATTGTCAGCCTTGTAACATGTTTTTGATTTGTTTGGAGGTAGTCTCATCGTTCAAATGTTTTGTTGTGTACCTGTAATTAAAAACAAAACAAAAAACAAAACAGGAAAAAAAGTTAAAAACGTTCCAATAAGGGTAGAATTAAAAATTGGGTAGTCTGTTGACAGATGTTGAACATTTCTAAGACAGCCTTGATGTTTTTGTTTTTTTTTGTTTTTTTTTACCATAAACACTTTTTGCAGACATTTCTCAAAGTTCATACGAGAAAACAGCTTTAGTATAATTTGCATAATTAGGTTATTTTTTCTACTTTTATGTACTTGTGAGGAAATCTGAGGATGTTTTGTTGGGCAAACAAACAAAAACAATAACCAAAAAAAATGTACTGTCCCAAAGAAGGTTTTTTAAACTTCACAAATTCCTTCCACAGACTATTTCAGATGTCTCTATTTAATCTTTATGTGGGCAGCACAGTGGCCTGGTGGGTAGCACCTCTGCTTCCCAGCAAGAAGGGTCCCGGGTTCAATCCCAATGTGTGGATTAAGCGGAAGATAATGAATGAATGAATAAATCTTAAATCATTTGCATGTATAAAAATCAAGATAATTGCCTGTATAATAGACAGTCTGTTAAAGCTCTTTCTTTTTTTAACCGTGTGAAATACTGCTTAACTTGGTCAGCTTGAAATCAGCTTTACTCCATCCATTGTACACACATATTCAATAATCTACTGTTCAGCAGCATTCACAAATTTTCTCAAAATTGCCTCTGACTTGCTGTGCTCCCATGCAGTAGCTTCCCCAGTTTGGCAAGCACTGCCATATGAAACTCATAATTAACCACTGAATAAAATAATATAGAGCATGGAGGTAGTAAAACTGGACTGATAATTAAATGTTTAAATGCTGATAAGGGAATTTTTCACTAATTAAAAGTAACACTATTATGATGCAAATTGTTTTGGCATCATTAACATACTTTACATCATAACACATTTTTCCTAATAATTAATTAATAACCATAAGTACCATGTGGAATAGCGTCTAATATAAAAAAATGTATATGTCTGAAAATGCGCATATTAATATAATGTACATATACGGAATAATAATTTTATATACACATTAACAGCTCATATTAATACAACATACCCATGATCACAGCCTAGATCATCTTCTTTTGGGTTTTATGGTGATTACTATATTGTATTGGTGCATTATCGTCACTGACTGGCCTGGATTACTTGCACACTTTTGGTGTTTGGTTTTGGTTGCCATGTGTATAGTCAGAATTTGTTGTTTAAATTTGGAGGCATAGAAATTTCGAATCCACTGTTCAATGTCTGAATTGTTTGAGTGAAGAAGCATTACAATTTCAAGGCTCCAATGTACACTATTTCTCTCAGTCTACCAAATGTCACATAAATGTATATGTTACAGGAAATTAGGCTTTATACAGAATGCTGGTAATAGGATGGGGGAAAACGCTTTTCACACATTTTCTACTTGTCATTCTGTATGGTATTATATACAATGCCTAGGGAAAGCATATAGCATGATCATATTAGACATGTCGTGCTTTGCCTAAAAACATCATGCATTCGATGCAGTGCCTAATTACACATATTGCCTGTAACATATATAAAAATTCTCACAAACTAAAGTCCGTCAGCACACCATGTAAAATTGTTAATTTCTTTAACAATGCATTTTTCTCTGTTCAGAGTTATGAAGCCATTGAAAACACTACCTATTTCGATTATTTTCCATATGATCAAAGCTGTTCATGGTTACATAGCAGGTTAGGGTATAACTCCATACTTTATACTGGGAATTCAGATAATGGGGCTTCGGATTGGCTGAAGTACTCTAAAGTAGAACAAATGACATTAACCTAAGCTTCTTTCAGCTGCTACCATCAGTGGTCGCCACAGCGGATCACTGCATAGTGGATGTAGCACAGCTTTTCACCAACTGCCCTTCCTGACGGGCTTGGGACTGGCACAAGGAGTACGACCTTATTGGTTGGGGCTTTTCCACAAACGCACCACTAGAGGTTCATGTTGCAAGGCCCACCCGGTAATGAAGCCAGACCATTAAATGGCTGTTTCCAGTAGCTGGTATATATATATATACATATACATACACACATACATGTGTGTATATACATATGCATCGCCTCTTATCAAGAATGTCCTGGGTTTGATTTTCAGTGTGGAGTTTGCATGGCTTTTCTTCAGGTACTCACATGAGGTAGGATGTTTTTAAGGGAACAGTTGTGGTCAAAAGTTTTGTGAATGAGACACATTTTGGTTTTCACAAACTTTACAGCATTTGCAGTTTTTATGGTGGCAATTTTTATTAACTTTTGATTGTAAAGAGTGATCAGATTAATTTTCTGCTATGAAAGTCCAGTCACTATCACAAAATTTACTGGATTCCAGCCACTGCATTTCAGTCCTAAAAAACGGCTTGCTAACAGCATTTCAGTGATCTTGTTAGCTCAGGATAAAAGATTAAATGAGGACAAGAGAGCTGATATTGCTTTAAAATGATAGTGGTGCTATTAACCTTTCGTCTGTTAACCATGGTAACCTCCAAGGAAACATGTGCAGTCATCATTGAATTGCATCAAAGGGATTTCAGAGGCAAGGACGTTGCTGTTGTAAGACAGCACCCTGGTCAACCATTTATCGAATCATCAAGAACTTTAGGTGAAGAAGGCTTTATGGTGCCCAAGAAAGTCAAGCAAGCATCAGGACCATCTCCTCAAGAGTATGGAGCTACAAGATCGGGTCACCACCAGTGCAGAATTTGCTCATAAATGGCAGACTGTAGGTGTGAATGCATCCGAATGCACTGTGAGATGAAGGATGTAGGAGGATGGCTTGGTCAAGAAGGGCAGCAAAGAAGCCACTTCTGTCCAAGAAAAAAAAAACATCAGACATACTGACATTCTGCAGGAAGTTTAAGGATTGGACTGCAGAGGACTGGGGTTATTTTGTCTGATCATAGCAACAGTGAGGCCCCCTGAGATCATTCATGTGTGGGGTTGCTTTTCATCCAAGTGAGTGGGTTCACTCAATTTTCAATTTTCAATTTTCAAAAGAGCAACTTCTCCCAATGATCCAGGAGCAATTTGGGGATAATCAATGCTTTTTCCAGCATGATTGAGCACCATGTCACAAACCAAAAGTGATAACCAAATGGCTATGTGAGCAAAACATCGAGATTTTGGGTCCATGGCCAAGAAACTTCGCCCATTGAGAATCTGCGGCCAGATTATTAAAACGACAAACGAAAACCCAGAGACTGTGATCAACTCCACACACTAATTAGGCAAAAACGGGTTGCCATTATTTAAGATTTTACCCAGAAGCTGATATCTATATAAAGTCTTTAAAAAGAAGGGTCAACACTATATATTAATTATTTGCTTAAAATGGATATATTTCTCAGTTTAAAAAAAAACGTATTGCTTAGAATTGTACTTCACTATACCATAAACAAGTTATTGAAAACTGAAATTTGTGCCATTTTCACAACATTTGGCCACGACTGTATATAAACGTGCACAGTGGGGAAAGTATTAATAGAATTACTGTATTTTATATGTTTTCGGATTCTAGCTCTTACAAGCAGTGTCTCTGAAATTTCGCATTCAATCAGTTTGAGACCGATCATTTGTAGAGATGAAGATGAAGAAAGGGAATTGAATAAGATAGCTAGGGGTTAGGGTAGATAGAAAATAAATCGGCGCATGCTCACGGCAGTGAGCGAGAGCATGAGCGCAGCTCTTTGCCTCCTGCGCTTCATTCAGAAAAAGAAAGGAGGCGTTAGGAACGAAGTGTCCTCCCTTCACGCTAAACATCGACAAGGGGAGAGGGAGAAGAGGTGTCTCTTTCTACAGGCATGAACAGTATCTGTTTCTGCATCTGCAGTTTTATGATTATTGCTGTGCACTTTGCTGTCAGTAAAGAACTTACCTGCTTCAAACACCTGACGCTGAACGGGATCCCCACGAATACGCCACTGACTACAGTAAGGGGTGTGTGTGTGTGTGTGTGTGTGTGTGTGTGTGTGTGTGTGTGTGTGTGTGTGTGTGTGTGTGTGTGTGT
>JAUZST010041906.1:0-26567 GCA_034779995.1 Parotocinclus haroldoi
GGTAAATGTGGTAAAGATAATGATAATAGTGTATTTTAGTTTTGTTTCCAAAATTGAAGGATTGAACCAAAAACATTTTTAGAATTTCAAAATGTTGCAGGCTGCTACTGTTATTTGACACCCCATGGGTATTTTGAGATTCTGTGAGCTGCATATTTATAAATTAATAAAAATTACCATAATAATAATAATAATAATAATAATAATAATAATAATTTGTATTTTATTTAGATTTTATATTTAGATATTATATGGCTGAGAAATGTTATTTTAAAGTTATTTTCTATTGGTAAAGCCAACTGATAGCTCACATAATCTTACAATTTATAGTGTAATAAATATTGTTCCATGTTGACTGTCCAGTATGTTTTTGTTCAAACTGTGCTTGTGTTACCCTCTGATTTCTCTACTGAAAATCTGGGTTCTTGTATAACGGAAACTTTTTGATAGTTGCTCAGCCTCTCCTACTCCTCCGTCTGACGTCAGGCACAATCTTAGCCAATCACAGACCTCCCCAAATAGTTTGCGCCTTCCAGGCTATAAGAGCGCTTTGAGCGTTTAGGCGACACCTCCGTGTCCAGCGCGAGAGCGCGACACCTACCACCTTTTCCAAATAGGGAAGGACCAGGTGAACGGACTGCCAAACCCAGCGGGAAGGTCATGTTCGAGGAAGACGTGATGCACGAGGAGTCCAGCTCCCCGGAGTCCCCGGTGGACAGTCTCGGGAACAGCGAGGAGGAGCCGGACCGGCAGCAGAAACGAGGCGCACGAAAAAGGAGAGCGAGTCGAAGAAGCGGGGACGATTCAGACAGCCCGACACCGGGATCCGGGAAAAAAGGGAAAAAGTGCGCGGGCAGTCCACAGTCGTTTGAGGATCTGCAGTCACAACGCGTGATGGCCAACGTGCGTGAGCGCCAAAGGACTCAGTCCCTGAACGAGGCATTCGCTTCTCTGCGCAAGATCATACCGACGTTGCCTTCGGACAAACTGAGCAAAATACAGACTCTTAAGTTGGCCGCACGTTACATTGACTTCCTGTGCCAGGTGCTGCAGAGTGACGAGCTGGACTCCAAAATGGCGAGCTGCAGCTATGTGGCGCACGAAAGGCTGAGCTACGCGTTCTCCGTGTGGAGGATGGAGGGAGCGTGGTCCATGTCAACATCTCACTAACGCACAGGGCCTGCGCCGGCCTTATGGAGTGGCAGGGTAGGCAAATTTTATTTTCAGCACACTCAGAAAGGGCAGCACCTTTAGGAACCATAAAACAGATGTTGTTCCAGTTAGATCACTATATGGGTGAAGAACTTGTGAAGTGATGATTAGAGGAATCTGCAAGCAAATATGTTTCGACCTTTTGCAATTAACCATCCAACCATCACTCAGGAACTTTATTTTGAGTGCACCTTTGAGTCATACCACTGATTATTGCACTTTCCTCATTTGAAACACTTGGAAGTCATTATATAGTCAGTGGAGAATCATAAACCTTAGACAGAATTTAAACACGATTGTCTTCAAGTCTGGTCTAACAAATGTCTCCTTTATTTTATGCAGATTTACAACTCAGAATGACTGCAGGACAGAGCGTGAGCACAGGACCAAAGAAACACAGCCCTGTACACTGAGCAGACACGGATTACAGCCAAAAAGGGAAGATTTTGGAGACAGTCTTAACCAGGGTGGACAGTGGCGTCGTTGCGAGCACTTAACGACAGACCAAGACGGCGGTAGAGAAGGAATTGCAGTCAGATCCGTGCTTGTACTTGCGTTTTTTTGCGATTTCTGACGATGAATGTGGGAACTTTGTACTTCCGTAGGCTATATGCATGCATTTCGGCCAAGCCTTGCCATCTTATTCCAAGCCAGAAAGACTGCAGCAACAGGAGCAGGCGTTTCATTTCAGGCTGACAGTGTGGATGCAGCCACGAAGTGAAGGTCTTCATACAGTATTTATTTCGTCCGAGGACGAAACTTGGCTCATATCTGTATAAAACATTATTTTTTATGTCTGGTCCTTGAAAGTTTATTTATTTATTGATACGTGTCATGATGCAAAATAGATCCGGTGTCTATATGCATTGTTTGTTTCATGTTGTAAATAATGCGTTTATTTTTCTGCAATAAAACTGGTTTGAATATAACTTACTGCCGTCTGGTTTTGCCATCGCGCCCCATTCACTTAAAATGTTCGAATAAAGCATTTTGAAATTTTATTGCTCATAAAAGTATCATAGTTTTCCATTAAGCGATTGGGTCAAATAGCCTACTATATAGTACGGCAAGACTTCTAAATGCATGTTTGGCCCCACAAACGATAGAGAGAACAATGTGATTTTAGACATAGAATTGCACGATTTGTTTTGTGTTTGATAGTTGAGTGATTCAAAATACCAAATATTAAACTAAGTAATGTTAAGCATTCCGATTATTTATACGAGTATTCGCTTTCACTATAGACTAATACCAGTTTCTGGTATGCGTGGCATGTGCGCTAATTTTCATACAATACTGTAATTCTTTGCAACACAGAAACACTGTAACACTAAAAACAGAGGTAGCAAATTCCATTAGTGCACATGGCCTATATGCTGAACCGCCTTAGTCACAAGTACAGTTATCATCATAGGATGAACAATAAGGTACCCTTGGAAAAAAAGACTTTGAAATATGAAACAGTTTGGTACTGTCTGATCTGACAGGTTGAGATCAGGTCTGTGAAAGCATTTGACGATGGTGTGAAGGAATCGTTTGAAGAGAAAGTGTGTAATTGGGTTCAGAAGCAAGCCTGGAATGAAACGATGCGTCAGGTCAGGGGTTCAGGACGAGGCAAAACGGCCAAGTGACATTTTACTGTCTTGTTCTATAGGGCTGGAAATAATAAGGCACCCTTAAGGACGATTATCATCTGCAGATGTGCTCGGGGATTTCTGCTGAACGCACAGAATGCAGATAGCTATTAATAGAAACTTGCGCCCATTTTGCATGGCCATAAAACAAAAGAAAATCTTTTAAAAAATCAATTACATGCCACATCGATCATAGCTTATATTTCAATCCAGGCCGTTAAACAACATGGCAGTCATATATTTTCTCTGTTGTTCTGATGGATCTTTCCTCCAGCTTTCCTAGGCCTTTGTAAGAATGCAGCAACTGCAGGCTCTCATGAGCTGAGGGATTTGAAGAAGGAGAAAAAGAAGAACCGCGGCACCTGAATCAAACTTATTTTTACCAGATGTTTCTCGTATTTTTCTTTAAAGTCACGTGAAACGAGCAGATGTTGGAGCTGTAGCTGGGGGTCCGCCTTTCCGAAGCCGGGCTACAGAAGCTCTCAGACAAAGCATTTTCGTTTCGTTAATAAAGAAACAAGTTCGACGCTTTTCGACGGATCGTCTTTGGGGAAAGTTTTTGCTATCAAAACTCTCTTCGATCGGGGAAAAGGACCAGGACTCTCCTCCTCCTCCCCCTCCTTTTCTTGTGGGGGATTTCTGATACAGGACTGGAGGAATGCAGGATATTTTTTTTTGCATTTACGAATGGACGAGATGAAAAAGAGTATGGTAAATATTTGTTCAGCATATTTATTTGTACAGATCATCATACAACCCCGGTATAGGTGGTCAACTGTGTGAAAAGCTGTAGCATTTAAATAAAATATACATTATATAGGGTGTTTGAACTGGTTGGTTTAGATTGTTGCTTTACTGCTCGTATATGCATATACAAGGTAATATTTAATAAAATTGATTTAACAAAGCCATGGCTTTTTATCAGGCTGTTATAGGTAGGGTTTAAACACGGCGAGTGAATGCAAATAACTAAAGGTAAGAAGATTCAGCCTTATTCTCGAAGCAGTGGCAAATGCGGTCCGTTGGATTAGCTGAAATCTCTTTCCTTGAGTGGGTGTAGGCTAGAGAAAGCCAGATGAGCTCTCCATGCGCAGTCCTTAAACGATTTGACGTATGTGTGCTTATGTAAAGTCATCCGGTTTGACCCAGGGGCGACAGTGATTCACCAAGGGGAATCGATTCCCCATCTTCATATGACCGTGTCCGTGTTGTCTTAAACTTGAGGCTGATGTTCTGAGGGAGGAGAGGAAGGTCTCCGGCTTACACCAACACTTCTCACGCTGCGCGATTAGAGCCGAATTCCTTTGCGAGGCACAGCGTCACGACCTTTTCTCAAATGATAAAACAGCCACGGCCGAGGCAAAAGATAAAACACATACGTCCACGCAAACACGCATCGGGTCCGAGGCTTTGATGTGAACGGTGTTGACTTGCTTTATCGGGCTCAAAGAGCTTGACCCGGGGCTTCAGGCCTGCGCAAGGATTTAGAACCTATGAGAACAAACTATGTGGAACCAGACCATCTGATAAGCGTCTACACGTCACAGATAAATATATCATGCAAAGAATTATAATAAAAAAGTTCATTTCATTGACTTACTTACCAAACAATAAACATTTAAAACCAGTCCTCACAGTTTTGTTTATGTACGCTCTCGAGCAAAAGGTTTTCAGTATTTCTTGGTTTTCGGAGTAGAAATGCTTTTTTTATGTGCATGCACTCGTTTTAAAATACATTGGAAATATTTGAAATATTAAATAAACGTGCCGTGAAAACGTCTGGCCACATTAAATCATGTGTTTCAACTTGTAGGATTATTCAACTTGTTAATAGTCCATACAGAAGTCGTGTTAAACTATTTTATTTACAAAATCAACAGAAAATGTACTTTAATCGGCTCAAACTTTTGTAAAATGTCTACGTATGTGAAAGGTGGCTCCTACTGTTAATGTGTAACGTGATGGGTGTAGTTCAAAGCTTCCACAGTCTGTGAGGGAAAAATATGTTTGTTATGTTAATGTTATTAATTATTCGTTAAGTGTACTCACATCTTAAACAGGGCATCTATTTTTTGTACATGGAAGTTCATATTTGCACTTATCCTCTGAATAAATAGTGTAAATACTACTACTGCTACTACTACTACTAATAATAATAATTCAAAAATAATTATTCTACTATTACTGTTACTAATACTACTACTACTACTACTATTACTACTACCAATACTACTACTGCTACTACTAATAATAATAATAATAATTCTTATACTTTTATAATTATACTTAATAATATTAATTCTTCTACAACTACTAATACTACTACTACTATTACTACTACTATTACAACAACTAATACTACTACTTCTACTACTACTATTATTACTATTACTAACAACAACAACAAGAACAACAATATTATTATTATTATTATTATTAGTAGTAGTAGTAGTAGTAGTAGTAGTAGTAGCAGTAGCAGTATTTACACTATTTATTTAGAGGATAAGTGCAAATATGAACTTGATGATATATTTTATATCTGAAATATTTTTATTATTATTATTGTTATTATTATTATTATTACTATAGTAATAATTATTTAATTAATTAAGTGGTTAATCACTATGGACGTATTACCTGATGTTGATGTCCTGAAATCATCACCAAATAATATAAATAACTGAGTAAAAAATAGAGTAATACAAAGACAATATGTGACCCGTATCCCTGCAATGTGTACAGAGAGGCAGGGTGATGAATTGCACTAGGATTCCGACAGGTGCATGTTGGATTTATCCCCCCTCAAACATTAACCGTTCTAAACCATAACTTATATAACTTGCTATTCTACGTTAAGGTAATTTTCTTTAATTCCAGGTTACACTTTTTTTAAATGTAAGAAATACATCTACGATATAAATCATTTAGGTCAATGCAGTTCATTATTTGTAAAGTGGCAATCAAAAATGAAGAAAAATAATCTAGCCTATTATCAATCACACCCTAATTAAAACTAAACATAAAGCATGATATAAAACCGTATAACATGTACACGCACAGAGAAAGAGCTAAAATATTATTCAGCCTATACATTTATCTATTTTAGAAATATAGTCCTGTGCATAATTGCCTGGTAACTGTGACGGGGTTCGAGTTAATTGCAAAGCTGCTGCTCCTGGGAGCAATACCCTCAACTCACAGTTGCTTGGACTGGACCTTCTAAAAGTATATCAGCTGTAAATCACTCTGCACAAGAGCTTTTACTGAATGTAATTTACTAGGTTGTCTATATTTATAAGATTGTTCACCAGGTCTATACAAATCGGACGGTAAAATATTGCAAGCTCTGAACGTTTGTTAACATTGAATCGCGTTCTTAAAGTGTTGCTTTAAAGGCTGTGACAACTTGAAATCCTTAAAATGTATGAGTAATTAATTGCTGAATACGTGTGCGTAATGTGGGCAATATGAAACACTGACACTACGCAGTTTTGCACGTGTGTGCATTTCGAACAGGGAAAAAAACTATTTCGTTAATATTCTGATGTTAATGTTTAAAATCACACCAATTAATTATTTTAGTTTTTTAAAGGGTCATATTCCGTTGTTGTTATTCTTATTTATAAGAAAGGAGTTGTGCCAGTTTCTACCATTGGATAGCAGGTGTTCAGGAAAGCACTTTATCCAGTGATTATTGCTTTCTGCTGTTCTGGACTAGGACCTGTTCCTCTGTCAACTTTTCAAAAGAACTCCTTACTTAAATAATTCGTATTAACAATTAAATGCTTTTAATACAAAGTATTTGACTTATATCGAGAGGATAATACGAACCTGACGCCATTGTATGTCTTCTGTATGAACTTCTCTAGCTGATAATCTGCAATCCTTAAAACGTACGATATTTTGTACACTTTTTTCAGTGTCTTGAAAAAGTCAAAAATATAGGAAATGCAGAAGAAAAAACTTTAAATAATAAAATAATTGATGTTTCACCTTAGTTTACCAGATATGACTAATCACAGTGTTTGGCCCTGCCTCATGATGGCCATGTACAGCTAATTTTATATTAAGAAAATATGTAGGTATGTATGCGCGCACTTAAATTACAGTCAATAAAACTAAATGTTTCTAAGTAATATCTTGCCATATCCCTGCATCATCATTTTATCTGAAAAAGGATCAGACTTTGCAGCTTCCTGTTGGTCATTGTGCTTTACATGTACATTTGTTAATCGTTTAAATTACACTTCACAAGCTCTTCACGAGATAGAGAAAAAATACGAGGATGCAATGTCAAGTATTTATTAGATTGATTAATAAATAATACCAAATTACTCTATATCCCAGGACAATAAAACAAAAATAGCTATTACTACAAACGTTGTGTCCTGCGTTTTGTTATCTAACGAATAAGACGTTGTTTCTGTTTAATGACTCCAAACCTTGTTATAAAAGTCATTTGTGTAACAAGGTATTCTCCAAAAGGCACAGTGGTTTTATTGTATTTTTATAATCAAACTTTCATGATAAATTGTTTAATATGTTTTAATGGCAAGTAAAATGTCAGAAGTATTTCTCTGCACAGTTACAGTTATTTGTAATACAAGAGACCATTCATTTTGGTGCCTTTCATAACAACTATGACTAGCAATATACCTCTGGTTTATCTGAATAGGCATAGCTGAGGTATTCATATCAAAGACTTGACTTGTATAGCCAAGTTCAGCAGTTTATTGAATATAAAATAAAAATCTGCCAACTGCTTTTTTCACCGCAAACTGTAAACTAGTTAGGTTAGCATGTTCAGTAAGCATTTTCTGACAGTACAAAAATAGTCTGTGCCTAATTAGCTTCAGTTATTTCACAGTTCTGAACAGAAATGTAATGGAAAATGTGAATTTGGTGCTGTGTTAACAAACTGCATGCAAACGCCAAACTCTAATGAGAATTAGCCACCCTCATTCAGTGTTCTGAGGCTCCACTCTTCATGTTTTAGCAATCTGACCACTTTACACCACAATTGCTTAAATTTCACAAGTTTAAATGTTTCACTGGCGTATGTGTTGACTACAGTTCTTGTACTGTTTCTTTAACTTGTGTAATGTTTGGTTTTTAAGTGTACACCCATATAAAACTCGGAATGTTTGTTGTATAATGGCAGGTTATGTTTATGGCTATATTGGCTAATTATTGAAGAGAAAAGATCGCTGATGGGCCGCTATGGCGACCCCTGATGGAAGATGAAGGTCTAGCAATCAGGGTGTTATCTTCCAGTTATGAGATATATATTAATATATCAAAAACACATTCATTCATATAAACATAGAGTTTAAGATCCACAGATAAATTACCAGTTGGTTGTATTGGGAACACGTTGATGGATTGGCATAGCATCCAGTACACGCATAATCCTGCACTCTGTGTTCACTTGGCATAGAAGTCTCATATCCCTGATATACTAAAGCGTTCTTAACATGTAGTTACGGTATTGGTACTAGACTATTGTATGTCTCATATTATTTCAATGTGCTGTAAATAACTAGTGGACACACTGGGAATAGAAACAAATGTATTACCAAAAAACATTGAGATTAAGGACTCTACTATAGAAGAAGCACATGACATTAACTCTGCCCCTCCTGCACCACAGAATGAATAAAAAATATTTATAGGAAATAGAGGATATATGTAAATGTATTCATTCATTCATTTTCACAATTTAACACTGCTTTTCCTGATCAGGGTTGTATGAACTCCAAAACCAGGTCCCACAGAGCATGAGGCGCAGATGCAAGCATGTCCTGGATGGGACACCAGTCCATCGCAGCACTGGGTAGTGGTTGCTGCTGCAGCACTGGGAAAGATACAGCAATCAGCCTCTCCTCCCTCAATAATGTCTGCATGTATTGCCCAACAGGCATGGCTGGAAATGAAATCGGTGCTGCTTCAGGGGTGGGAAAGAATAAAGGCCAATTCGTTTTTTACTTTATAAATATATTCGATGAAACAATGCACACATTACAGTAAATTCAATTTTTAAGAGATGTAGCTAACACTAAGCTTTAGCAACACAGCCAAGAACTATTATCTAAATCAATTTTAAATCTAAAATAGTCTTTGAAATGATTAACAAACCTTTCATCTTATATGACGACACTTAAACATCTGTTCTAAGTACTAATCTTGGATTGCTACATAATAAATATTTTATGTATTAGGTCATAGTATGAGATTTGAGTCACAGCTTATATTAGGTTCCCTTGGGATTATTACATTTCTTTTTTTCTCCACCTTTTCAATATCCTACAACATTTTTTCAACTTTGTTACTAGAGAGAGGTCGTCTGCTGTGTGTTAGCATATCTGGATCCTGGAGCTTTGATGTGCTGTTTCTCTTAGCAGAACGTGTAGCATGGAGACGACATGATGCATCAAGCCTTTGTTCCTGCAACAGTACGGAAACCTGGATTCATGTGTGATTTCATTTGAGCGGAGGCCTTTTCATCTCTGATTTACTGAGTTCCGTCCTTTGGGCTGTAAATGGAACCACATGGGTCCTTCACATCAGCCCTGGCTTTCTGCTTGGAAGCAGGCCGAAAAACGGTTTTGTTCTTATGAAATGGATTCCACTCACGCCTAAACGATCTGGATAGCTGAGAGTCTAGATCAGCCTGTGCTTTACTGCTATATGCATGTGCGCTCAGCTTTGTGGCCTGTGGTTCTCCACAGTGATTCCTGCATGGTAATATTCACTGAACTGTATGTGTTTGAGGACTTGAAACTCCAAAAATGCCGTCATATGCTTGGCCATGTACACGGCACTGTAAGACATAATTAAACACTGCTAATTTGCAGAATATATCCCCCAAGGAGTATTTTTGCATTTGTTTGTTTTGAAGATAGGAAAATGGAAAAAGGTCTGTTTTTGGAAATTTGATTGTATAGTTTTGAGGCGCTCAAGTCTGACCTCATGAATTAATTCTGGTTAACATGGGATGTCCACGGCTAGATTTTAATATTCCCGCTCATGTGATTTTGATTGCACAACAATGCACATATGAACAGCAAGGTATAAACAAAACCACTTTGCTTTGATGCAGATATTACAAGCAGGGCGCAATCTTTGTTCATTCACCGTTTAAACAGTAATATCAACCACAGTTGCCACATCGAATAAAATGTTTCCATATTTCAGTATGTACATTTTATGCCTTTTGGGTTATTTTAGACATTTCTGTTTCCCATGCTTATCCCAAGTCAGTTATGGCATTTTCCACAGTAAACAGGGTTAATCATATATCAGTATCATCTGCAAAGTTCTTTAACAGCAGCATGAATTAGGAACAGGAAATGTGACAGAGAGTGTGCCTATCATATTTGTACTGCAATCGGTCATGATATTGCTGCTTGTGCTGGCATGCCATACCACCCAGGCAGCCGGTCCACCTGGTCAGGTTTAGACCTTCCATTTACCATACACAAATGATTTCACCGGCAGGAAACAGCCGGCAGGCAGGCCCTGAATCCCCAGCTGTATGATTGGCTGGATCGCAGTTTCCATGAAAATAAACAGGCAATCATAATGCCGCACATAGTGTACACAATGTCATCGCACGCTTTCGTGAGTGATCAAAGGCAGAAGTTGTGTTTCCTTTTTTTAATGTCATGTGCGATGTTTATTTGTGTTCGCCGGTCCTCCTCTAAATAACGATTAGCTCCCTGGAGACGTAAACAGAAAGTCAAGTGGAAAAGCTGTCTGCGCCAGGACAAAAAAACTCCAGTGAGCCATGCAAAAGCACTTTTGAGTGTTTGAGTGGGTGTGTAATTAACTTATTGTCATGATTCACAGAGGGGCATTCAGGAAAGAGAGAGGGAGAGAATGAGAGATCTCTGTTGTTGAGCTAAGAAGCTAGATTTGGATTGAAGATTACTGCACCAAGATCTATGATTCTCTTTCCTGTCATTGTGTCACTTATGAACATAAGTGTGCATGTTGGAAGAGTGAGTTTTATCTTTGTGATCCTATTTCATTTCTCGGATAAGCTGGAATGCGCCTCAGGTCAATGTCATACTCTGGAAACTTGGAAAAGTGGAGTATTTTAATCAGAGGTGACCCTAAAATTACTCAGCAATTTTCACACCAGTTGCCAGTAAAATTGGTTGTGCTGGATCTCTCAGTCACATTCCTCGATAAACACAAAAAGGCTTTGTGACTCACATTTTCCAGTGGTTGGTTTTGTTTGTACTAATTCGATGCCATACGCTCAACACAACCTTTTATGAGGTCACCACACCAATGATTTATTTTACCCAAAAAGAAACCTATATATGATGTTTTTTTTACTAGTCTGTTATGTAGTTACATCATGGGCTACTCTATTTTTGGTCTTCTTGGACCCATCATTGATCACCTCAACGAAATTCTCCAACTTTAACAGGTTCATGCAGTAGAAAGTAGATGTACTTGAACAGTGGGTGAATAGTTCTGGATCTGGATGAGCCTCAGCTCAGGTATCTTAAGTACACGCGTCGTTTCCATCAGTTACATTCTTAACTTGAAAACCTTAGACGATGTAGCACTAAATGATCACGTGGAATAAAATATGCATCATTTTATGACTTTTTTTTGCATGGTGATGTTTTCATGCACAGGTGTAGCGAGTTAGGTTCAGAGATTTTCTGTGTGATGTTTAGTATGTTCTTTCTATGTCCATGTGTTTAGTAGATTGAATAGACAGTCAAGACAGGGCCTAGGTGTGAGTAATTATGACGGAATGAGAATGGATGAATCAGCATGTGATGCTACTATTAGTGTATTTCCATCTGTTTTTCACATTCTGTCTTTCTCGTCCCTTCGCATTGACATAGCAGTTGCTAACACTGAATAAGGGATACAAAGGATATATGAATGTTATGAAGTTTGGACTGTAATGCAACTACTTCTGATAGGGTAAATGTACAGCATTTGGAAGCCATGGAAAACATTAATATGCGTTTGCAATTTTGTGTGAGGTGACATCATGTAAATTGGTATAATGGAAAGGCCCTTTTCAGCATGTTGCTTCTAGCCATAACTGTTGATACTGTTAATATTTATTGAAGTGTATTAAAGTTAGGTAAGTAGGTTTCCATATTTCCTACTAACTGGTGAGTTGGAATCTAGTAAGTCATCAAACAAATGTATGAGAAAAACGGCGTTCAATATACGTTGAATCTACGTTCCAAGCACATGAGACACTACACATAACACTTTCAAATTTATATAACAGCACCTGTGTAAATAGCAATAGCTATCATTCAGCAGAAAGCTTTAGTAACTGGAGAAAACCAAACCCTATACATAAGCATTTGTTTGGTGCATTATTATTGTGGTGTATCCTACATGGATGGGATGTCCTACGTTGATGCTTTACAGTGTAACTGACCCTCTACTTCTGGTCACTGTATTTTGCACGTTCTCTCCATTTCTCTCTCATCTAAAAGCCAGATTAATCTGTGAATTTGAGTGTGATACCAAAACAGACTATTGCCCTTTTCAAGGTGTATTCCCACTATAAGACTAGTGTTTCCAGGATAGAGTCCGGAACCACTTTAACCCGCTCCAGGACATGCAGTTACTGAAATGTTTCTTGTAATATGCTTCAGTGTATTATTATCCACAGATTATAAAAAAAAAATGTTTGTGAACATTATATGTTGCAATAAAACGTTTCAGTGTTCACTTCAACCTTGCTTAGTTTGTTTGCTTTTATGCATCACTTGTGCGCCGTTTGTATTTTGCTGCACACGTAGTAACCACAGCAACACATAACCAGACCCCTTCTCAGAAGTGCAGGCCCACTCTCAATACCTCACACTGCTCCACTGAAATGCATTACGTTATCCTAAATGACAAAACCAAAAGGCAACACCTCTGTTGAGCAAGAATCCAGGCTGAGGCTGCAGGTTCTGTGAGGTGTTTGTTGTTCTGAGTGCTGGTTAATGCATCTTTGTCAGGCCCTCCTGGAGGGGATCTATGGGGGGTAAATCCAGGCCTTCGTGCTCCGGGGGGTAATTAGCCTTCAGTGACACCTCCAAACACCCCCTTCCCACCACCACGACCACCACCTCCCAGCAGGCATTGAGCCTTAATTAAGTTTCCTTAAATGGTGTCTTACTTGACAGTTATCTTAAACAGTACACACATAGACATGTGTGCAACTTTTATAAATACACAATCTGCTCAGTCTGAGGCTCACCTCATGGCTCTCTGGTGCTGAAAAGGTTACAGAGTTGGTATAATTCATATAAGAATCGTGCGCCTAACTGTCACCAGCTGTGAGCATCCAGAGGGCCAGTCTGTCCATTATACTGTATATGTAACTGCCTAGGGCCCTGGCATGGTGAGTGGGCCCCTGCACTTTTTATCTGTGTTGCTATTGTCCCTACGGTGCACAATGATCTGCATTTTTGAGAACACTCCTTATGTGAACGTAACGAGTTAATGTGGAATTACTGAGCAAGTTTTGTTTTACAACAGTTAAAACAAATGCCAGGTACCTACACTATTAATAGCTATGCTTTGTGCGTTGGTGATAAATGTTACTGTTACTGTCAACTGAAAGCTGTTAATGTCAACATTTATCATAACACTTTGATACTGAAATGGGACAGTTTAAACCTTTCATAATAAGGCTTTAGTTCGGTTTAAATACCTAGTTTATTAGTGTTTGTTAATAGTCATCTCCTTAAAAGTGAACTATAGCAGGATATATAATGCTAACTCTAAGCTATGTGACTGTGGTATCTAGTTAAGCTATTCTCTAGTGATTGTTAATGCTTAGAACAACAATGCTTGGTGCTGAGAAGATGCAAAATGTCATTTCTTATATTAAAATACATTGGCGATGTTTTTAGCTTATAATTGCTTTTCTGTCCTGGTAATATTGTAGAGTGATACTGCTGCGATTAGTTGATTCTAGCTAGCTGTTAGGTAGTGGTGTCTCATTTTTACATTTGTTAGTACTTTGCCTTGTACTTTGGCTTAAAAAATAGACCAAAGTATTTTGGCTAGAGTAATGTTAACATGTTAGCTAGCTTCTATAATAATAGTCCAGTGCAGCAGCATAAATAATGTTGTTCCATTCACTGTGTTATCATCTTTAACAGGCTTAACATCCCACTCTTTCTTTAGGGAACACAGGAAACTAGGCATAGTTTTAATACATGGAAAAACCGTTAAATCTGTATACCATTGTTGTTTATTTTGAAGCGGGACAGAATTTATTTTATAGTGGTCATCACAGAAAGAGAACTGTATTTGAGGATTTTTCCATAAATGAATGCAAGCATCAGAACAAATATGGAATTGTCATGGGAGTATAAACTTTTTAGATCAAAAGTCAAAATCAAAGAGGCTTTTATATGCCATTCCATCTGAGTCCAAGTACACAGTGCAATGAAATTACGTTCCTCCGGAACCATGGTGCAACATGGAACAACAGTACAACATAAAGTTCAAACGTGTAAAAATTTGTTCAGCATAAAACTAGAACACTACAATAAAAACAGTAATACAGCAGACATGAAACAGGACAGTGCAGTACCAACACAAAAAATAACTTGTAAAGTTTATATTTTATTATTTGCTGTTCACTTGCAACATCTTGCTGATTAAAGTCTGTAAAAATGTTTGTTTTTTTTGTTTTTATCAAAGTTAATCTGACATCATGTAGGGCAGGCCACCAGGTGATCTTCCTATAACTCTCAATATCTTCTAGAGGATTAAAAGTTTTAGTCCTGGGACAAATGGAAGTTGTTTGCGTTTGTGATATTCACAGCATGATGGCTGATGGAGCATAGTGTGGTACTGGTGTTAATGGAAGGAAATGCAATCTTGATTATATTTGTTCTAATCAGTCAGTCTCCAGGGGATTTCCAGCAATGTGCATCTTGTTTATCAGTATTTTTATTTGCTTTGCGTAAACTGATTCGTCTCGTATGTCCTTATCCTATCCTGGAAATGAACACATCCAGGAACCAAACAAAAACTATTTATATAACTATACTATAGATACTGTATAGACTGCTTACAAAAAATTAGGGAAGATTTTTAAATGATTACAAAGAGGATCCCACAATATCTGTATGGGATAGCCCCATTGCTGTCGTGTGTTTTGGCAGTTTTGGCACCCTACTGAACAGTCAATGTGTTGTTGCACCCTTGTCCAGTTTGACATGCTTCTGTCCTCCCCCATGAATATGTCACTTGCTACTCAATCACGATAATTGAGTTTGCATCTAATTTGCATAATCAGCATCATTTTCATTTGCTTTTCTGATGATCTTGTTTAATTAAATAAAATCAAATGATTCTTCTTTTAATCAGTCCATAATCATTTTGAAATATCCCCTAATTTCTGTGAGCAGCATATATATGCTGCAACCAAAGGCAGCCAAAATCATTGTTGGCTTCTTTGTCAACAGCAACCTTTGGACGAACAGGGCTGTGTGAAATTGGTGGTCTTTCTGGGTATCGGTTGAATTCTGTGGTTATGATATGGCAGCTGCATTCCCCAGATGATCTTCAGTCACCTGTGACAGACAACTAAGTTTTCAACTTTCTGTGCTGATGTGGCGATGTGCTTTAGTGTGTGTAGTGCTGTCGTAATTGGTCCCAACAAAACAGTGCAGCAGGACCTCAGTGTCAAAGCTGGACAGAATATAGTCCACCAACCTAAAATATCCAACCAGCAGCATCTTGGAGACAGCGTCCTGTCAGCACTGATGAAGGATAAGGGGATGACTAACAGAAACTGTACAGCAACAGATGAGCTCCTGTCTCTACAAGGTGGAGCAATAAGTTCTAAGTGTCTAATTGAGTGCATAGTCAGATGACTGTTTAAAAATCAATCCCCTTGCATGTTTATGGTTTTAGTAACTTTAGGCTCCTGTAGATGGGGCACGAAGATGCTTGGGCTATAAATGTCTGTGTGGTATGCAACAAGCTTCACAGATTGAGAAAGGGTGGTACAGTGTGGTGAATGTCTTGTTTGATATGCAGACTAAATACTTATCATTTATATGCATAATTTAAACAAAAAATGTGTACAATAATCTATATTTGCCTTTTAAAGTTTGGAGGCTGAGCATACTAACTAACTTGCAGGAATAATATTAGAGAGAGACAGGATTAGGGAGAAACTCTTTAGAAAAAAAACCTAAATCCTGCAATACGCAGCTATGAATATTTATAAGTTTATAAGTAACTTTAATACATGGACCTGTTGAGTAATGGATTTCTGCTCCGTTATACTTCCACCTCTTCTGCTCTTGAATCCACAGTGGTGATTTGGCTGTTTAGACTTTATATATATATATATAGTACATGCATCTACATGACCTTTATTACTACATGATACTCTTTTCCAATCTTCATTCAAACCTTTGTGAATGTTAGAAGGACCGTTCACAACCAAGCGTCTTTGAAGTGTGGAAGGATCAAAATGTTCAAAGAATTGTATGTTTATCAGTGCAAATATGCTAAATATACTACATAAATTATTTAACAATATGTAAAGCTAAGTACTGTTATTACTGCACTGTACTGACAATACCACGTCAGTACTGGAAATTGAGCTAAGCAAATTTAATAGAGATGCTGTGAAATTAAACCTGCCTATTGTGCAACACATTCAAACCTATGTGTCTGGCAGAAGCCCATATCTGGCTGGTACCTCTCTCACAACCAACTTTGCCATCTCTCCAGGGTGCTTGACTTAAGCACATGGAAGTGTGAAGCTCAAGGTCTAATAGCCAGGTCGAGATAAGAAGCCGTAAAGGCCACCACTCTGTTTTATGTCCCTGTGGGGTATTGTAAATCCTCTCTCATTTGCCTTTCCCCAGTCTCTTTCACAGGCATCTGTTTTCTAGTCGTTTAAGTTCATGTTTAATTCAAACATTATTTGGTTGCGCTTTCCTGACACTGTGATGTAAATTAACTTAGTTGGAAGAATTTTTTTTTCTGATTCCTGTTTGGCAAGAGTCTTTACTAAGACCATGTACCATGACTCTGCCTTGTTGTTGCCTTGAAAAATACATGGTGCTGAATGGTGACAGGAATATTTACAGCATATTATTGATTACGGCAATTATATAACTTTTTTTAAATCTAAAATTTTCCTCATTACTATTATATGTTCAAAGTCCCTACTAAAAACTGTAATCATACAATCATATATGCCATGATATGATAGTAGGTAATTCTATCTATATTTATTCAAAACCATCGTGTAATTATACTTGAAAACAAATTAATCTCCTCTGTTTACCTATAGGTTGTGCCAAGCCTGAGCTGTGCACACAGAACTTCAATATAATATTTTAGGTGTTTTTTCTTCCCAATGCTGATGTTCAATAAGAATGTATATATACACTTTCTCATCACTAACCAAATGTGTACCATTCCTAACTTTTTAAAGTGAGTTACAGTTCTTAAATTCTTTTAATGTACTCAATATTTTTCAATAAAGCTTTAAGCTGCATAATATCCCTGCATCTTAGATGTCAGCTGGCTGTCACCTCATGGTCATGTTTTCCCAAAATTGCTGGTTTCAGTTTTGTTTGCATTCGTTCCTGCAGCGGCAACAGCAGCCTTGAGTGCCTCTGAGGTTTTCTTTCCTGCCTTGCATGACCTTCCACCTAAAGCACCTTTTTAAAACTGAGGTAGATGGACATACCCCATAATGGTTTTCTTCCTGCACCGTAAAGCCACACCACCAAAAGCAATTTGAGTTTCCATGGCAATGGGCCCAGCAGGCCAGCGGCACTGTGAGCGCGTTTAGTCCATAACTTCAAACAGAAATACGGGAGCCTCAGAACCAAGTGCCTGGTTTGAATTAGAGACCTCACTTCTCTCTCAGAGAGTGGAAGAAGAAGGAGGTAACTTTGGACTGTAAGGCCTGGCTTTCATTATAGCCAATTATCTTATCTGTTTCATCTCAGGATATACCCTAAGGGCGTGTGGAGCAAGGTCCAGACTCACGCTAACATGTTGCTATATATATTTGCACACATATGAACACATACATGCACCCACTGACCAACAGCATATGTATATATGACCACATACTGAATGCATATACACAGAGCAGAATGACCCCAAAGAAGACATGCAGGTTGTCCTTATATTTATATACCTTCACACTTGTCCATAGATTGCTAGTCTATTTGTATTCATTTTATTTGGAGAGATTTTCCCTGTAGGGACCAATAAAGTATATCTATCCATCTACCTGTCATGCGGGGGCGCCACTGATCTGTTTGCACTACCAAAGACCCCTGAGAGACAGAATGCTGAGAATGAGCTTGATCAGATGATAGAGCATTGGTTGTCCACGCGGAATGACGTCATTTTGTTTATCACCTCTGGCAAGGTGGGGTTTGTTTTCCATATTGCGCATCTGACTATGGCATTCGTTTCTGGCATAAGTCCTGCCTCTAAAGGTGTGTCTTCCCAGAGAAACACTCACCTTTCGTTTTGATTCATTTTTCCGTTCTTCCTTGCTAGGATTTTTTAGGCAATGCATTACGATACTCTCTTGCACTCTCTCATGCTAAATGAGGAAATCAGTAGTGCATGATGTAGAGAGGTGATGTAGCAGGAGAGATGAGCGCTGGGAAATTAAGTGAGGAAAAGCCTTGGTTGTGACATTTTGTATGCTTTTCACTTTCAACACATTAATCAATAAATTCCATGAGATATTCAACACTACAACAAAATAAAATTGTGGTAATGATTTTGCACAACTATAGGCCACTGTAAGCGTTTTAAACATTTTAAAGTTTATGCCATGCTACGATAAATACAGTATATGTTAAACTCGTCAGTTTACAACACATTCAATGATAGATTTGTCAGAACGTATCATCAGTTATAAAATGGGGACTACCTGCATACGAATGCACACTTACTTGAACCTAGATAGCAGTAAAGCTGTTTTGAAACAATGCTCTGTTGTAAGACTTTTTGCAGAAAAGAGAAGCAAGCACCCTTCACTCTTAAGAATTTTATATATAACCTTTTTATTAATGAAATGTTATATTTTACCAAGAGTTTCAAAAGGTAACATTTTCACTACTTTTTAATAGTACTGTACTCGTAGTTTTCATTTAAATCTTAGCATAGAATTAGGAAAGCATTTTGTTGCTGTAGATTTAATTTAGTTAACTTTATTACTTTTGTATGAAAGATGGCGTCGAGTGAGTTTCAACATGGAAGTATTTTATTACTCAATGAGTTAATTATTACAGCTACTCCTACGGCTAGTCCTACTCCCACTATCACTAGCTACTCCTACTGCCATCAATTACCATTTATGAACTTAAAATTGGATTTCTATATGGTTATTTAACCAGTGATAGATTATTCTGATTATATAGATTGGCATCTGGGTCACATTTCTTGCAATGTTTAATTTACTGCGTCTTATAAAAATGGAATCACCACACTTTTAGAATATTCACTGAGGATTTCCCTTTGTTACAAATAAGCAAATCATAGATAGCATATAAGGCACATTTCTTTAATAGCTTAATATTCGGGTTTCATACAGTGTGCCTCAAACAAATCTAAATATTTAAATGAATGGCATATATTTTCCAGATAAAGTAGAGCAAAAACATTATAGAATCACTCAATGTTGGGGAAAACGGCAGAATAACTTGCAGTTCTAATTCAAACACTGGCACAAGTCTATAATGCAAATCACTCTGTAGTTAAACGGACCTTGTTAGTTGTATCAGCTACTGGTGGAGGGATTGAAAATCACAGGCTCAGGTTTATTAAAAAATGAAATACAAATTATCAGAAAAAAACATCTTTGGGTTACTATCTTGGGTTCTAACTGTCTGCAGTGGAATTAAAAGTCTTCCCCACTGCCCTAACGTTTTCTGACTTGGGGTGGTAGAATTATTTTAACTTACATCCGCTATATCAGATTTGCAGTGGGACAAGTTGTGAATACACATTTGACTTTCTTTTTGAACTGTCACCAGTTAAGTTAATTTTTTTCACTATCTGAGTCAGTGGCCAGCGACAAACACACGGTTACATCTATAAACAGGGTTATATCAGAACTAGTTATGTACACACACAAGTCAATGCCAATTTAAGGTAATCAATTAACCTAACACGTATGTCTTTGGACTGTGGGAGGAAACCGGAGTACCCAAAGTAAACCCACGCAGACACAGGAAGGACGTGCAGACTCCACACAGAAAGGATCCAGGTCGCTTCACACTGTGATTGAACCCGGGACCTTCTTGTTGTGGGACAGTTGTGCTGTCCCTCCAGTATAAGAATCCATAAATTTGTGCAATGTTGTTTTGAGTGACGTGTTATAATTGGGACTTAATTACAAGTGCACTTGTAACTGTATTTATGGCCTTTCATTTAAAAATCCTAGCAACTCAGCCAAGATCTCAGGTAAAAAACAAGGCCAAAACAGGCCAAACACCTCTGGTTCAAATTTTTCAAATAACTAAAAGTACCAGCTGGTAAGGGAATCAAGCAGACATGTTGTGGGATTGTTTCACTTGAAAAGAGATGGGTGATTAGTTAAAATATTGGATGCTGGAATGAATCTAGATAAATACTGACACAACACCTCAAATTCTGTCGGAAATTTGGTTGAAACTGGATATGGCAGCATGACAATGATTGTAAGAAGCACTGTATAGTGAAAGGATTTTCATCAGCAAGCCCTCACATGAATTCCATAGAAACATTGTTAACTGAACTAAAAAAAAAGAGTGTCACTAACCTGCCTTGAGTTAAATCAGTTCTTTCCGGAAGAATGGGTAAAGATCCAGTATTGTGAGGTTAAAAGATAAACCACCAAATACTAACAACCCATTTCAGACCTGATATAGCAATTCATTTTATGTCTAGTCTGGAAAAGTCTGGATATTTACCTTTTAACATAATAAGAACATGCCCTAACTGACCAACACTGGAACATTGTGGCAGTGTGACATTTATTTTGTATGTAAAAATTGCATGTTAACTTTTGTTTAATTCTCTGTGAGCTCAAGCCTATATAAACCAGTGTCACTGCACTAGTCTGAGTTTCACATAAATCTGCCAGATATGACCTATTATCATTTGTCTTTTAATAATATCACACTATACTACAGATAGTAGTAGCGTTTATGTGGGAATGATGTGTATGTTCTGCTTAAAATTCCATATATCATGGTATTATTATGCAGGTATATGTGCAGAGATGCTCTTTGGCCTTTTCAGTATGTAAATAGTGAGTATTACAAATAAAGCATTTTGTTGGTCTAAAAGTGAGTTAATGCCCAATCAGGTTTGTGACAAGAACTGCATGTATACATATAAACCTAGATTCATAATGCCTAACTAAACCATCAGACAAGAATACCTTCCTCTCTTGCTTTCTCTTTCTTCTTGCATGCCATCTCTACTGTTTGCTCATCACAATATTCCTTCATGTGTCTTGTTCCCTCTGGTCTTCTCATTTTCCTCCAAACATCCTCACCCTAAAGGCCCCATACTCACCACTCACTCTGTCCTCCCACTCATTCTCTCTGTCTTTCTTCCTGTCATTCTTTCTCCTGTCTTATTTCACCAGGGAGTTTCTCTGCTTTATTGACTGCCAACAGTTCATAACCAGACCCCCCCTCGTTTCTCGGATCTGTATTCCACCACTGGACTGCGCCACCTAAACATCCAAAGATGAATGAAGGAACGGAGGAGACAGAAGAAAACAAACACAAACCCTGCTTCTTAAACTGAGCAGACACGCTCTTATGCTTTGGGCTAATTCGACGTAATGAACTGTGTCACAATCAGACTGCACTTAACTTGGGAAATGTTACATTTAATTTACTCCAAAGTCAAGTAGTAGTAAGGAAACTCCAAAGATAAACACTCTGTATGCAGTAGTGGTCTGCATGACACAGGGCCACACCAAAGTACAGAGAGGCCGCTAGTTTTCCTTTGCTAACCTCTTTAAGATTTTTGTTTTTTTCCCTCAGAACGCCGAGGCCACACAGAGATAATTAACCATATGATTACAGAACAGATGTTGTACATTTTTAGCCAAACCAAGTACCTTGGAGACATGATGATATCACTATAAGGTATATCCCACTATGGGTGTCATACTTCTGCAACACTGACTGCTTTTCCATGCACAATAACAATACTAGCAGGGTTATTAGATTACTTAAGTTGTCCAGCAAACAAACAAGACATAAAATCTTTATGCACAAAAACACAACAGAGCACATTTCACGCCAGATTTGACCTTAATACATAGTATGTCAAATGTTGGGAAATACTTTGGAGACCAGTGGGGGGCACCAAGTGGAGAGAAGCTAAAGGAGCTGTTGCATTGGAGCGCAAATGAATGAGGTATTTTTAAGATACATCATGTTTGTCACTTGCAATAATTATACCTTAAAGGTGATTTGTCACTTTATTTGGCCTTACTCAATAAGAAGTTGCAGTTTTGTATGAATTACAGTGTTTAAAATACATTTCAGTGGAGTTGTGTATATGTGTGCCGGAGCAGGGTGCTTGAAAATATTCTCATATACAAAAGGGGGCACTGCAGAAAATGTCTGAGAACCACATATGTATACATACTGTTTAGAACAGTATACAGTTTGGGAGGCAGCCACTGTGCTGTCGCTAAATAAAGACAGATTACAGGAGCATAGCAATTTACCACAAGCGGAACTTAAGGAAAAAATATTTACCTCTAAACTATGCACTTATTAGAAGCTCAAGGCATTCTATTTCCGACCAAAAGCAGGAAACACATAATATGAAATAATAATATGCTGTATACTATACCACTAAAATAAAACACAAGATTATCAGTACAAGTGAGCTATTTGAAAACATTTTACAAAATGTACTGTTTCTAAAACCTGATAAGATGAGCTTTTAAAGCCACTGTAAAATGCTTAGGACATTTGTGTCATTTAGCAGTCACGTTTATCAAGAGCGACTTACAATTAATACATTCTTACAATCCAAGCAATTGTGGGTTAAGGGTCTTGCTCAGGGATCCAACTGTGGCAGAGATGGGATTTGAACAGTGGACCTTAACCACTAGGCCACAACGGTCCCACAAGTTGATATCAGTATTAGAACATGATCTGTTTAAGTACATTTTTAAAACAATTTTGCACATATGTCATGGTGTGCTTTGGCTTTGTCACCAAACAAGATCAAAATTAGTTTGAAAAAATTATTGGCAGAGATCTACCCTCTCTTTTGAGTCTTCTTAACTCAGTCAACTAGCAACAAAATCACTGCAGACCCCCTCATACTCAGAACACACCTAACTCGAACTTCTTTCTTCTGGAATCCACTTTCAATCACTGACTGCCAAAACAAGCAGACATTTGAACATTCACATTTATGAACAATTAACATTGGGCCTTAATCCAAACTCTTACATTTTTAATACTGTGCAATACAAATGTGTCTAATGCAACTATTTCTCAGTCCAAGGTACTGCCAGTATTATTATTATTATTATTATTATTATTATTATTATTATTATTATTATTATTACTATGGTTTGTCTGCAACCACTGCAAGATTCAAGATTCAAAAGTGGCTTGATGGGCATGACAAATACAAAACACTTAGCTTAGCTACAGAAGAATCAAAATATACATCGAGTGGAAAAGAATTAAAAGAGTTAAAAGACAAACACAATAGTAATATTAATAAAGGAAATATAAAATGACGTTGTTGGAATAAGGTTTTATTTTAAAAGAGCTACGACAGAAAGTAAAATGTAATCAAGTAAGGAAAAGTAGAATAAAACAAAGTAAGAAGTGATACAAGTACAATAAAATAAAATGCTAAAGTATGTGTGCATGTGTGTATCTCTGGGTTTGCGTGTCTGTGTCTGTCTGTTTCTCTGTGTTTGTTTGTTTATCTGTGTCTGTGTGTCTGTGTATGGGTGTGCGTGCGTGCGTGTGTGTGTGTTGGCGCGTGTGGTCACTCACTGCTCACCATGACAGATGTGCACGATCTGTGTGTTTCCAGTGTAGGTGCTACAGCTTCTAATTCCGTTCATGCACACACACAGTACTTGGCAAATAAATCTAATTCTATTTTGCCTACCAAGTGCGCCAATATAATGCATCTGATTTGGAAAAGTAGAGAGCTAAATGTCTTTAACACCACTCTGAAGAATGGTGAAAGGCAAATCCTATGGTTTTAGCAGCTCCGTTGGCTTGCGTGCAGAACTGAACATTTATGGATTACATCTTAGCGTGGATCAATTGTGAATATAACGTGTAATAAATTATGCATTGAACACTGGTTTATGTAAAAGATTTATGTCATGTTATCTTTTGTTATTTCATGTTATATCCCCAGCTCACAAACAGAGAACCCTACACACCTATGACCAGAAAAAGTCTAGTTAAATGTATGTTTTTGCAGTTTTGCCTATGTTGAATGCCCATTTGTGCTATTCCTATTCTTTTAATCAAAAGATTATTCATTTCAAATAATTGAATTGTTTACCCTTACTCTTACCACTGTATTAGTGTGGGTATTAATCAGTCTCTGTTTAAATGCATTCTGTGTATATAATGTACTATAGAAATAACCCACGTTACCAAACTGTACTGTCTTTCAAATCACACTGTAGCAAAAATAAATAAATAAAAGCACACAATATATATATACATATTAATACTGTGTGATATTTTACCACATTGACCAGCTTCCTTTGAGGACTTGTCACAGGTTTGAAGAAGATAGTGTTATATCAATATACAGGGCGAGGTAAAAGACGCAGGACACATCGAGTGCTGCATCATGGACTTTTCACAAAGGCGCCCAAAACTATTGTCGAGGTTTCTTCATCAGCAGCAGTCTTCGGAGGACCACTACTTGGCTTGTCATCAACAGTTCTGGTTTCTCTAAATTTGGGATGCAACAGTGCTGTGTGAAATTTGTGGTCTTTCTGGGTGTTGGTTGTTGAAGTCTGTTGCTTTTTTCAGCAGCTGCATTCTTGTAATCTTCAGTTACCTGTGGCATACAACAACATTTTTTTTTCAAAGTTTTCTTTGATAACTTTTGAACCACTAAATAATGCAAATCTGATTGCGGAAATCGATTTTTAAGACAATTCTGGTCTTCTTTGATATGCTACATGACCACCTGTTGGAATGACATCCCATGACCTCCCATTGCAAAAAAGATTTGGTGGTTTTCAAGATGTTCCAGCCTAAAAGATCCCCCTCACCCATTACTTGATGGGGTAATCACATGTGTAATTTTACGTTTTTGTTTTTACATAAAAGGGTGTCCTATGTCTTTTGACTCAGTATAAAAGGACAATCTTCTATAAACTATGTTTAATTACCCAATGCTGTAACAGTGAACAATGAAAAGTCCTGTAATGGATTGGTGATTTGCACAAGGCATGCATACGCTTGCACCCTGTGTTACATGGGGATAGTTGTTTGGTGGAAACAAGGAAAGCTATATAACCCATCAGAATGGGTTCAGTGTATGAATCACTGAAAATTGATAAAGTAATGAATGTTCTTAATGTGAGGCTACAAAAGCATTATGTTCTTTATTGTCCTCCATCATCTTGCATCAACAATCCCACAAGCATCTGTTTTAGGGACCACTTCCTGAAGTGCCCGCCCAAATACCCAAGTAGGCGTGCAAAAAAGTTGGGGGCAATGCATGGCCGAAAGCTTTGCCACCATCTGATGAACAAAGCTGATTGGCTCCAGGTGCAGAGGGTTCGTCTTTGCTTGCTGTCTCACTTCATTTCCTTTTGCGGCTTCCTCACACAACACAACTCGATCAGCTCACCCTGTTCAAGGGAAGTCTGGGTAATATGACTCGGGAACTCACTTGCTCACTCACTCATTTATTCACTTACTCATTCTCTCTCTCTTTTTCCTTTTCTCTCTCTCTCTCTCTCTGTCTCTCTCTCTCTGTCTCTCTCTCTCTCTCTCTCTCTCTCTCTATCTCGCTCTGTGTCTCTCTCTCTGTCTCTCTCTCTCTGTCCCTCTCTCTCTTAAAGCTTCTACTTTGACAAACATTCACAGCTTATGCTTTCTAATGCTTCTAGATTGTTAAACTCCTGAAAATGTCGCTTTATTACTGTAAGCATAAAAAAATATTTCAGCTAAAGTATGAAATAATCTTTAGTTTAAAAATTATTTAATAAAAAAAAACACAAAACACTTCTTGTTATAACCTTCATATAAATGTGTTAGGATGATAAGACTGTGACAGTTTTACTGACATTATTGAGAACTGACCACATAAATAGAATATATTTACACAAGGAGCTGGAAAACCTGGAGAGAGAGGGGGAGGGGGGGATGTATGAGTGTGAGAGAGAGCTTTTGGAGGGAGTAGAAGGAGTGGACGTGTGAGGCTGACTGGGGAATGACAGGCAGAGGGAGTGAAGCACCTGTTTCTGCAGTGAGTGAAGGATGTTGGGAGTCTCCCTCCAAATTCCTCCTCACCTCTGAAGAAAAAGTAGAGTGTGTGTGCATTTGATCTCGTAATCAGTGTGTTTATATAATCTTACTATTTGTCAGATTTTGGCTCTCTTGATTATTCAAGTGCTCATGTAAACATGCTCCTATATCCGAAATCAGAGTTTGTGCATTTCAAGCAATCCGATAAAACCACCTGGATTTTAGCCCA
>JAUZST010041917.1:0-26565 GCA_034779995.1 Parotocinclus haroldoi
GAGAGAGAGAGAGAGAGAGAGAGAGAGAGAGTGAGAGAGAGAGACAGAGAGAGAGAGAGAGAAAGAGAGAGAGGGAGATAGAGAGACAGAGAGAGAGAAGGAGAGAAAGACAGAGAGAGACAAAGAGAGAGAGAGAGAGAGAGAGAGAGAGAGAGAGAGAGAGTGAAGTTGTTTAACACTGTTTAAATCTTTCTGAGAATGTAATCAGGGCTAAATCTGAACTCATTTTATCGTCCGATACAGTTTTACAAACATTGATCTTGTAGGATTTTCTGAACCGAAGCCGTCAGTTGTTAAAGTTTGCAGGCGTGACGTTCTCAGTTAGAAAACAAAAGCCAGAACCTTAGATCACAACTCGTAGCTTAGCACAGTCGACGCACAGAGCTCACTGATTAAAAAGGTTTATGGGATAGACCTGAAGTCTTCAGTCTCAGCTCCTCTAAAATCTTCTCACGACTGTCTACGTTCCGCTTCTTTTCCAGGTTTGTAAACGAAAAGAAATTCGGCAGCGATGCAAATTCAATTACGCCGCGTTTCTGCCCAGCTTAATTAACCGTTAACAAGGTGACCGTGTGAGATCTTACAAAAAACAAAAACAAAACAACACTAGCGAATCATTTGGGATGCTATTCCTTTTGATTTCCATTCCCATTTCCGATATGCTTTAATGGGAAAGCAGAAAACAGAGCGTGCGCTAACTTGATCCCATTTGTAACGAACATCGCTAATTTAACAGCGACTGCCCAAGATCACATCCAAGCCTTTTTCCCTGAGTGTTAATTAATATCTTAGCTCAGTTTATCTGCGTTGTGCAAGTCCGGGGCGCTCTGGCGTCCCGAGGATGCCAACATCCATTCTGAATTCCCTTCAGGAGAAAATCCATACCCCTTCGCGACGAAAAGGTTCTTTAAAACGATCTTTTCTTTCGAACCAGTCGAACCTTTTTGGGCTTACCTGCTACGGGCGAGGGCTTCCTCAGGACCAACCATCTGCTCTTCCACTGTAGGAGCAGAAAGATTGAAAAAGTGACTGAATGGAAAGTTCACAAAACAGCAGGTAAAGTCCACGTAAAGAAGGTGGGTGAGAAGAAACCTTTTTCCCTTCTCGGAGTCTCACTTGTCCCTCGACGACCACTGTATCGGTCATCTTGTGTCATGGTTCCCGACAGCTGTGTCTGAGTGTGTGTCTATATGTCGGTGTGTGTGTGCGTGTGTGGTGTTCAAAATAGCTTTAATGGTCATCTGTACAGGCTGTATGCTCTGAAGCTCTCTCTCCTCAGGCTACGTCCACTGATGGTGTCCTACCAGCCATGCTGACGTCCTGTTCGAGAGTATTATGACGCTGCAGATTTGGATATAAGGGCAGTTCCTGTGGAGTAGAAGTCCAGCCAGGACGACCAAGAGAACACAACCAATGGTGACTCGGGGCAGGACTTGGCGGGTTTGGCTACTCAGAGGGGCAGGGCTTGCCTGGTTGGAGTACTAAAATGGACAGGACTCGGCTGGTCGGGCTACTCAGGAGGGCAGGACGTGGCAGAAAGTTGATTTATTTCATAGCTGCCAATATAAAACCAGTATATTTCATGTTTCATCTTAATTTCAACCGTCAAAAAAAAAAAACATCCCTTCATGCATTTCTGTAATGCAAACCACCCCACTGCTGCGCTCACTTCACCGGCTCCCTGTATCAGATCCAAAACCCACACGCTTGCCTACGAAGCCAAAAATTGAACAGTTCCGTCTAACCTAAAGGTTCTGATCAAACCACGCTCTGTACCTCGTAGCGCGGATCCTAAACGTAAGATGATAAGGAAGACGAGCATCAAGACTTTTGTCCATCCTGGAGCCCAGGTGGTGGAACGGCCGAGTCTCATGTTACTGTCTTCTAGAGGCGATTAAAAACTCACCTAAAGTCAAAACTGAAAATGCAACCCCTTTTAAAAAAAAAACCCTTTGCTTGTGTGTTTGTTGATTTGACCTACATCGGATCCCAGCTGCTTTTGTTTGGATTGTGTTTTTTAGGATGTTGTTTGTTTTGTTCTAGCGTGACGTTTGGTTTGTTAGGAAAAATACAAAGCACTTCATAAGGGCGTCTGCTAAATCCTCGAAATGTAAATGGAAAAAACAATGTTCAGCTCGGTGGGCGGCCAAAAGGTCCCGGGTTCGATCCCAGGGTGGAGCGGCCTGGGTCCTTCCCGTGTCTGCGTGGGTTTACTCCCGGTTCTCCGGTTTCCTCCCACAGTCCAAAGACATGCGTGTCAGGTTAATTGGTCTCTCTGAAGTTGCCCTTAGCGTGTGGCACCTCGTCTAGGGTTGTTCCTGCCCTTGCGCCCCGAGTTGCCGGGTGGGCACCGGCTGGCCCGCCACCCCATGTGGATCCATGTGGAAGCGGAAGACAGTGTGTTACGTGCCAGTGCAGCACGTTTGTTTTCTTTTGCGTCCGGTTTTGGTTTTTCTCTGCTACTCTATAGGTGCTGACTGGGAACCAATGGGAAGCCCTGCTGGTTGGAAAGGGGGTGGAGCTTGAAGAACTAAAGGACCACTCCAGGCAGCGGAGGGGGAGAGCTGATGGCGGAAGCAGAGTTCGCTAAAACTGGCTCCTGTGGTTGCAACTATTATTTGCCCCACTAGTGTCTGATCGCTTGGGCTTGGGCTTAGCCGGGCTTAGCCGGTACTGTGTTACGTTATCGGGACAGGGTGGACAGGGAAGGTTTGGGCGCGCCTCTACATGTGCACGCACGTAGCGAGGTCTCCGTTTAGCTCACTAGGCTAAGAGCGAGTGCCACAAAGTGTATTTTCGGTAGGGTTTAGGCCTGGCTAGGTTTAGTTCTTTTCCTTATTTTGTGCGCTACTTGTTTAAGTTATTGTTACTGTTATTGTTCTGTGTGTTATCCTTTCCCTAAACCATCCACGCTCACACGTCAACATGTTACCAGCCCACACAACCCCTAGCCACACTTAGGGCTGCTTCGTAACACAGTGGACGGATGGAAAACGATGTTCCGCAAAAGAAGATTGGATTTATATTTGATTTATATATTTTTTCCCCTCTCCGGTACCTAAAAAACATTAAAAGATTCAGAACCTGGAGGAATTTCAGGGCATTAAGGGTAACGGTGCAAGCCTAAACCGGAGAGGGGTGATCTCCGCTCCCTCAGGCGGCACTGCAGCAAGAAAAATCATGCATTAATATCTGAGTGTTGATATCTTTTTCAATTTCATTACTGGATTTTTATATATATATATAAATATGGCTTTTAGTGGCTGTACCGCAGTGTCTCAGTCTCTTTCTCCCTAAATCCTTTTCCTGATTCTCTCTCTCTGCGGTCCCGAAGCGACACAGCACGACTGTCACCCTCAGAGAACCCTTGAACCATTTATTTCACACTTTTTACCCCAAAGTGGCTTCAATTATCTGGCTGTACGAGACATTACCCTGGAGAGGACTGGGGTTAAAGCCTTAACTCAAGGGCACAGCAGCCATTAAGTGGAATCGAACACAGCTTAATCAGGATTAAGAGATTTTCTGCGCGCAGGACCTTAAAGATCTGCATGTTTTATCGCCGAGCTTCAATCATCGAGACGGAAATCGGACCGATGCGGCCCGAGCTGGTGCTGTTCGATGCTGGAAGGAAGGTCATGTGACTGAGGAATCCCGCTGGGATTTTTAGTTACTTTGAGTTTACTTAAATAGTCATGAATTCCTCTGTATGTCACAGTACATACTGATGTACCAGTACTACACCATTAGAACCAGTATCACCCTGTCCGGTTCAACCATCACAAACATGTCCCACAGCCCCAAGTCATACAACGTCGAAAAAACGTGATTTTTAAAAAAAGGAAACGCTCCTTACGTTCCCCTACGTCTTTTTATTTCATTGCAGAATTTATTTGTTTTTTTGGGTTTTTCTGGAATCATCCATTCCTTCATTTCGAACTAAGTGGACGGGGGCAATTTAGAGCCAGTAATCCATTAAAAACAAATGAAAATTAGTTTGATATGCGTTGAGGAGCAGCGAGGGGCAGAGGATAACCGGTTTACATGATTAACATTATTACATGCCGGAGGAAATTATTGACATGTTCAATTGATCAACGTTCCCCAGAGAAAGACTCGAGGAGATTTATACAATTTAGTCCCGAAAAAAAGCACTTTATGTTGCTCTAAAATCTCGGTGTACTTTTCTGCATTCGTGCTGTACAGTGTAAATGACCTTTAACAAGGGTCCGGACCCGACCCCGTACCAAGACAGAGCCTGGTTTTTGGACTTGTTCCTCATAACAGTCTGGATGCTCCATTTCCGTCTTTCCAATCCCCGTTTCCATGGTGACAGCCCATCCTAGATGCCTCAGAACCCAGGGAAGTGGGCGGAGCTTCCGGCCCTGGTTAACACGAGGTTTTTTTTTTGGTACAGTAAAGTTTTAAGCGGTATTTATGAATGTAACTCTGGATTGTAGAGCTTGATCAAGGCTGGATAAAGTAATCCCTTACCCACGTGCTCCTATCGGATACGGATGAATGACGGCTCTTGTTGCAGCGCGGTCTGAGGGAGCGCGGAAAGATCACCCTGATTCAGTTTAGGCTTTATGCAGATTCGGAATCGTTTAAAGATATTACGCTCAGTAGAGGGAGAAATATGGAAACGTTTAAACATTTCGATCGTTTCCTTACACATTTGCTGCTCGTCCGGAGATCCTCATCGATGCCGTACTGTATTTCCTGCAGAGGCAGTCAGACAGAGAGATGATCAAAAACATCTCCTAATGTTTGCGAGCGGTGTAGTTGAGCTTCAGAAAGCATCCAACACGATTACATAGGTCATTAATACAGCCGTAAGAGTCTATTAGAGCCACAGTCAGCTTGATCTGTTGTGACAGAGCGACGTTAGCGATAGCACGTGCTTACAGGATACAGGATGATCTTTGATCTTCTCCCATCTGTACTCTCGTCGCTCACTCTCTCCATGCCAAGCGTTAACTTTTATCTTACCATCTGCATTTCGCCCCACTCGTATCCAGATCGTTCCTCCGTTTCTCTCTTCGTTCATTCCCTCACTCCTCGATCTTGGCCGGGTGTCGTCCCCGGCCATCCCGAGACCAATAAGACATGACTGATGCGTAAGAGCAGCCATTAAAGCTCAGCGTGAATGTGTGGTCAATAAAAAGCCCAGGTGGTGGAGGGAAAGACCTGCAGACACGGCCGAAAGCCACAGAAGAGCAAACGAGTTTTTAGCATTCGAAGGCTGCTCCGCCGGTGGACATGGAGGTTCCGGTACCGGTTCCAGCACCGCGCACACAGATGTTCCTCCACCTAAGCATCCCCTATACTGGTCTCCATCAACAGAAACCAGTCCCACCAGAGTGCGGGAACTCCCTCAGTCGTTTAGTTATTAGGAGACGATGTGCCTCCAAGAGCTTAGCGCTGAGGCTTCGTTTTAAAATCTACAGTATGTTGTTATTTATTTCGAATTCACATTTTATTATTCATTTTACTATCACTTTAATATACTTTGAAGTATTTATTCCATGAACATCTGGGCCACCCATGGACGACGGGTCCCTTTTTGAGTCTTGACCCTCCCATGGTTTCTGCTTTCATTGAGTTTTTCCTTGCCGCTGTCGCCCTGGGCTCCCTCCATTCGGGATCGGCCTTTTAAGATCATAGAAGATTGTGAAGCTGCACTGAGACGATGCGCCGTTATAAAAAGCGCTATAGAAATAAATCTGAATTGAACTGAAGGTTCTGGGTTCAAATCTCACCTCTGCTGAGCTTCTAGAGTTGTCTGTCCTTGAGTAAGACCCTTAAGATAGGATTGTCTGGACTGTAAGATGGTCGCTCTGGATAAACGACTATTAAATGGCAATAGGATTGTCTGTCTTTAAGTCTATACGTGTCCTAATCAGGCCCTTTCGAGCATCAGCCGTCTCTGGGTCTGTGTTCGAGTCTGCGTTGGGTCATGTGACCAGACCAAGGGTACCTCCAGGTTACAGTTAGGTGTCGTAACCTTTAAAGCAAGGACATAGCACTTATAAACGGATGATTTATCTTATTATTACACTTAATCCAGACCATTTTATCTACATTCTTAAGAAATTTAACAGGTTCTCTGTGGAAAAAAATGATCTGTACAAACCGGCCAAATGAAAATCGCACGCAAGAAGCTCACTTTGCTCCAAAGCACCTGGTTTTAGATTCGCCTCTTTGAGCCAAGGAAATGCTGGAACAACAGTGAAAAGGTACAGGAAGGTAAAGGACGAAAGCGACAGGAAGGAAGGACGTGAGAAGGTAAAGGGAACGGGACGGATTGAAGAATGGTAAAGGGCGAAAAATAAAGAATGGGAAGCGCAGGAGAGAAAGGTAAAGGAAACGTGAGGAAGAAAGGACGGTAGACGAAGTCTTTTAGACGTCTTATACTGGCGTTCAAACGATGTCAACAACGCAATGTTTAAAAGGACGTAACGTAACGATGGAGCCCAGTTGATCAAGTCTTTTTAAACCGAATACAAAGCCCAATGGAATAAGCAATAAAATATAAATAAGGCGAAATAAAAAGTTTCTACAGACGTCCGACTCAGGTCAGGACGGACAACTATTTTGTACGTCCAGCGCACGCGCAAGAGCGACGACGTGATGCGGATGCGATTTGGGCGCCCTCTTGACGTCGTGTGTTTACTGGGAATGGAGGAAAGATAAAAGAAGGTGACAGGATGAAGGAATACATTGAATGATTAAAATGATAAAATGATGATTAAAAAAAAGGAACAAGAGAGAAAGGTAAAGGAAGGGAGAGGGAGGGAAATATTGGAAGCAAAAGGAATTAAGTAAGGTAAATACTGTAAATAAGGAAAGGAAGAAAGGAAGCTCACGTCACCCCGGTGGCATAAACACCTGCTTTTAGATTCACTAAATAATGGAGTTTGAGCAAAGCTGGGACTCTAGTGGCTTGGAATTAAGTTTTCCCCGCATCCACTGACCTATCTGACCAAAATGATCAGTTCAACAAGGACAAAACGAATCTCCAGTCGAGCTTAAAATAAATCACAATGATAAGATGTTTCCTGTCCCAAAACAAGTCCCTGTAGGCTTCAAGATCAAACAAAGGTAGACTTGTGCTTCGTTTTGTTCTGTGGCGGTTTGGAAGAGGTCGGAGGCTTAGATGGTTTTGAGACATTCATCCCAGTCACTGGTCCACTGGTGAACCGGGTCTGGTTTAGTCCTTTCCTGATTCTCACCCGGTGGTTCCTAAGATCCCGGGTCACACCTTTCAGGTCTGAGTTCATCTCTCGCTCTTCCACGCAGACTCCGTCCACGTCCAGGACCTCCCGCCTGGGGAGAGGAGGCCGCTTAGAGATCTGCCTTTGCCTTTGTACAGGTGGCGGCGGCGGAGGAGGAGCCGGAGCCGGAGCCGGAGCCGGAGCCGGGGGGGCGGCTGGAGGAGTGGCTGGAGGAGCAGAAGGTGCTCTGTTATAGGGTAGCTTGGAAACACCGCCCCTTTCCCTCGCACGCCTTCGATCATTTCCTGCAGAAGACAATCAATGGACAGGAGACACAGAGGGTGTTAGAGTTTCTGCCTTCAGAACCAAGACTGAGATGTGGAACCCATCACCTGTCTGTGGGTGTTAATGAGATCATTTCTGTAGGCCGTTGCCCGGTGGCATGCTCTGCCACCTTTCACTGGCCATGACATGACATTTCCTACGTCTTGCACAACTTATCGGCACAGTCCATGTTAAAGAGGAAAGATGGGAAGGTAGGAGGGAAGGAAAAAGGGAACAGCGGAGGCTCTGGGTAACCTAGTTTGCCACCCAAATATGCATTGTTGCCACGTGTAGCTTGTTGTCACGGGGCACTTCCCCTTGCTGCCCCCCTCCCCAGAGTCATCGGTGTACGGGAGGAAGGTCAAGGAAGGACGGACTGGAGAATAAAGAACGGGAAGCACAGGAAGGAAACAAGAGAGAAAGGAAAAATACGTGAAATTGAGGAATTAAGATCGAAAAAAAGATCTAAATGGAAACCAAGGTAACGGACTGAGGGAGGAAAAAGGGAAGGCGAAAGAAGATTAAACATAAAGAAGGTAAAGAGAAGAGAAGGCGGTAAGTTAACAGAGAACAGGAAAGGTAAGAAGGTAAGTTATTAAAGGCAGCAAAGCAATCGAGGTAACGGGTGGAGGAAAGAGAAAGGAAGGTAAACAAAAAGGGAAAAAAGTAAGAAAATGAACGTAAGGTAAAGTAGAGAAGGATTTTGTTTTGTTTGTCAGCAGGCCATCATTCAATCATAAACTGTTGATATTCACTCAGATCAGGCCAATTTAGAGGAGCCAGTTAACCAGTTAACGAGCCTTCGGACCGTGAGAGGAAAGCGGAGTGCCCAGGGACCCACGTGGACGCAGAAAGGACCCACAGTGCTAGAGCAGTGCCTTTAGGTTAAGGAAAGAAGATAAAGAAAGGAAGGAATTTTTAAAAATAGGGGAAATAAAAAAGGAAGGATAAAGAAAGGAAAGAAGGAGAAATGGAAGGAAGATTGGTGTGATTGGTCACCCCCTGACCAGCGACCCAGCACCCCACTGAGAACGGAAGGTCTCTCGCAGGGCCGACCAGACATAAATACATACAGTATAAAATAAAATATTGATAAATTCATATACAGCAGCTGCATTTCCGCTCATTCATATTCATGTATTCATATTCACACTTATTCATATTCATGTATTCATATTCACACTTCCGAATGCTGAACTATAGGGGAATTGCCTATGGATTCGTCATGGTTAGGAAACAGTAAGGAAAATAATTTTAAGAAAAAAAAGAAAGAAAAACACAGAAACGAAAGTATGAAAGAATAAAAAAAAAAAAAAGGAAGAAAGAAAAAAAGGACCGGGTTCAGTGTCCACAGTAACGAATCAGGTCATAAAAATACAGCATGATTTATTACAAAAAGTGCTGCGAAGACTTAGTCACACTGCCCCCTCCTGGCAGATCCTATTATATCATGGTTTAAGCGCCTGTGTCATTGAGAATCATGATAATAAAACGAATAATAAAGGCGTCGTGAAGTTTCTGGATAAGAAGGGAAGCAGAAAATAAATCCGGTTTCCATGCTGCGCTCCCAAACTTCACCCCCATCCCAAATATCAGAGAAATGACCGGATTCAGAAGCAGCGGTTCCTCTCTTGGCCGTTAGGTGGAGCCATTTCTCTGCAACGCACCCGCGGCTCTCACTAAAGCCTCTGTCAATGGCCACAAAATTTTTTTGCTTTGTCGTTTATTAATTAAAGAAAAGGGTCCAATGTTACATATCCGGGAGTGGTAAAAGTATGTGAACCCCTAAGTTTAGCAGGCACAAAACATTTTTCTTAACTAGCTGCATAAATGTGATAAACGATTAGTTTATTTTCATTACATTCACTGCAAACAGATCAATTAAATACCGATTACAGAACAGAAGATGGCTTAGCTGTTGTATTATGAGGCTATAACGTTTCAAAAGGACTCAAAAATCATCATGAATTAAGTCCTAAATCGCCGGCGTGTTGTGATGTGGAGGTTTAAAACAATGGCGGCATAAAAATATAACAAAGTACTCCCAAAAGTATGGGGACACTCCATCTGATTATGGATCTCTGTTATTTCAGCCACATTTAGGTTCATAATACGAATTATACAGTTCAAATAAAGAGTTCAGGTTTCCTCTTCCTCTTAAGGCGTAACTGGCAAGGACATATTACGTAAAATAAAGCTTGTGCACATACATTTGGGTTGAAGTATCTCCAGTTTATCAACAAGTGTGTATGAAAATGATTTCCATGTTTCTCCCTCTACAGAGCGTAATATCATTAAACGATTCCGAATCTGGAGGAATTTCAGGGCATACAGGGTAAAGGTCCAAGCCCAAACTGAAGAGGGGTGATCTCTCTCCGCTCCCTCAGACGGCGCTGCATCAAGAACCGTCATTCATCCGTATCCGATAGGAGCACGTGGGTAATGGATTACTTTATCTATCCTTTATCAAGCTCTATAATCCAGAGTTACATTCATAAATACCGCTTACAACTTTACTGTACAAAAAACCAAACCTCATGTTAACCAGGTCCAGAAGCTCCGCCCACTTCTCTGGGCTCTGAGGCAACTAGGATGGACCGTCACCATGGAAACGGGGATTGGTCAAAGACGAAGAGGACCATCCTGACTGTTATGAGGAACAAGTCCACAAGCCAGGCGCTGTTATGGCGTGGGGTCGGGGGGGTCCGGACCCTTGGTAAAGGTCACTTACACTATGCAGCATTAATGCAGAAAAGAGATTTTGGAGCAACATAAACAGAGTTCGAGACGAGATCTTTTCCAGGGACGTCCATGCGTTTAATAACAGGACAAATCAGAGAAGAGTTAGGATCTGCGGATGGAAAATTAAATGTGTGTTTGATGACTGTGGTAGCCTAGCGGTTAAGGTACTGGACTCTGGACCTAAAGGTCAAGGGTTCAAATCCTGCCTATGCCAAAGCTGTCACAGTTGGGTCCTTAAGCCACAATTGCATGGATTGTAAGACTGTATGAACTGTACGTCTCTCTGGATAAGGGTGGCTGCTAAATGTAAATATATTTAAATGAGAGCGAATGGAGGGAGGCTGAGGTCCAGTCAGCACAGCAGGTCACAACAAACAGACCAGAGTGACGGTAATGAATCGATCGAACGAAGCACGGAGCGAGAGATTTGCTTAAAGGTCCAAGATAACGTGACAAATGAAGACAGATGAGTGGCAGCTCTGGGACCTTCGGCTGTGTTTCTAAGCTAGCTTTATTGTCTCCGGATCTTCTTCCTTCTTCCTTTTCTCATTCGTTACCGGTTCTATCAGCTCCGCTTCCGGCACAGAGGCAAATCTGTACAGTCCAGCTGTTTCTCTGCATACTTTATTCACAGCAGTGCTGCTGGAGATATTCAACGCTGCTCTGACCTTCATCTCTTGACATCTGTTATTGCTGTTATTGCTGGTGCCTGGATATTTTTGCTGCTTTCCAGCCGTCCAGCAGTGACACTGAGGCGTTCAGAACTCACGTCCGATCCACTCATGCCAGAGCAACAGGGTTTCAGAGGTTTTCAGGAGGCTCACAAAGGAGGTAGGGCAACAGACGGACTGTAACTGACAGTCTCCTAACTGCAGAAATACAAAGTGCCAATTTTATGGTAAGTGCCAACCTAAAACAACTAAACGTGTCGAGTCGACTGTGTGAAAAGCTTTAAAAAGTACAAATCTGTTTGGCTCGGCGTACATGTAAGGGATTTTAGGGATTTAAAGCTTTGTCAGGTGGTTTAAATACCCTTGCTGGGAGGATTTCCTAAATTTGGGAGTGTCCAATTTGGGGACAGTCTGGGAAGGGAGTAATTGCCTCAGGGTTTGTGAAGACCAGTCCGAGTATCCGAATTAAACAAAGCCCATCTAAGCAGCCATTCAGACCAGCTGGGCCTCCGTGTACTGGTGCATTGCTAATGCAGCCAAAAGAGCGAGAACAGCAAGAGTGGGAAAGAAAGTGAGAGAAAGGAGGAAAGGACTCGAGAAGACAGACTGAAAACTCTCATACAGAGCTTACATGTTGGATGGTTCTGGGAGCATTTCTTTGAAAGGCTTTGTGCTTCTATGTCCTTCTCATGCCACATTAGAAAGACATTTTTAAGACGCGTTTAGGGCGCGATATGAGGACGCTTCGGGATAATTAGTCCCCGCGTTTGGAACAGGTTATACCGCGGTTGTACTGCAGAGGGCGGCAGAGACGCACGGTTCAGGAAAACGCACCAAACCCTACAGGTCCTCCCGGTTTTAATAATCCTAATTAATCCCACTACACCTGTTTCTGAGGGTTATTTAATCCTGAGCTGTGCCATTGCTCTCTGCTTTGCCTTCGATTAAGGTGCAGCAGGTATGGAGTGCGTTTATTTGTGTGAATGAGAAGGATGCGGACAAAAGAAAGCCAAAACAGAAAAGAAAACTAACGAGAATGACTGGGCGATGGCTAAGTTCAGACTGGAAGGAGAAAGCCGAATAGAGAGAGAGAGAGAGACTTGCTGAGGATGTAAGGAAAATGACTGACCTTGTGCAGTGAGGATACTAACGAGGAAAAGTAACATGCTATTCATCATGCAGCTCTGATTACAGGTGTGGTCTGATTAATCACTGGGTCTTGCCAAAAGATGGCATAGTAGTGCTTTAGTCCTGCCTTTGCAGGAGCAAGACAATAGTGCTGATCTGGGGTGCCATCAAAACAAAACAGTCGATAAGCCCTAGTAGTGATACGAGGGACGCTAATAGCTCAGCGATATGTAAAGGACGTCCGTGTGTTGCCTCTCATGGCAGGGCTCATGAACACACACACACACACACACACACACAATTCTGGCTCTCGCTGACCTGTTTGTTTTCCTGTAAGAAGCCCCTCCCATTCTGCACATATTACCTGTATTAAGTACACCTGTTTGAATTCGTTACCTGTACGAAACCCACCTGTCCACACACTCAATAAATCACACTCCAACCTCTCCGCCAATGAGCTGTCTAGGGACACCAGGGACAAAACTGTAGACCTGCACAAGGCTGGGATGGGCTACAGGACAATAGGTAAGAAGCTTTGTTGGGTCAATTATTAGAAAATGGAAGAAACACAGGACGACTGTTTAATCTTCCCCGGTCCTGGGGATCCAAGCAAGATCTCACCTCTTAGGGTAAGGATTGTTCTGATAAAGGTCAGGAAGGAGCCCAGAACTACACGGGAGGGCCTGGTCAATGACCTCTAGAGAGCCGAGACCACAGTCTCAAAGATGAGCGTTATTAACACACTATGGGGTTATGGATTAAAATCCTGCATGGTACGCCATGGTCCCCCCCCCCCTGCTCACTCCAGCAAATGTCCAGGCCCCGAGGAGGCACGGGAGAAGGTCGTGTGGTCAGATGAGACCAAAATAGAGCTACGAACACGAATATGTCCATGTGTACATCTCAAGAGGTTTACTTACTTCTCATCTAAAGAACCTAATCTCTTCTTCATTTTTTTTTCCTCTGCCCCCTTCTTTGCTTCTCCTAGATGATTTCAAAATCCACCTAGATGTGCCACTGCCTCCACGTTCTGGATGTTCTTAACTGCTTTGACCTTCGTCAGTATGTCAGATTTGCTCCCCATAAACTCTACCGGTGGCAGTGTTAGCAACACCGCCGGCCACACTATGGGGTCACGGATCATTTTCTTATTACTTCTACTGCTATTCTCAGGGCTTTTTTTTAAAACTTTTCTCTTGCTGCTACCCTTGCAGTCTTGAATCGCTCCACCATCACTGCTGTACTCTCTCCTGATGAAGCCGTTTCTCTCTGCAATAACACAGTCCCAGACTTTATCGAGTCCCTGGCTCCGCTAGAGACCAGACGCGTTCCTGCGACTCGTACCTCGTACCTCCCACAGGTTCAATGCCGATCTAGGCGCTCTGAACGCCTCTGTAGGACACGTTTACAAATTCCTTCTGCTCGGGCCAATTATCTACTGTTAAAAGGTCACTGTCTGTCTCTCTCAGCCTCTCCTGAGCTGTGCCGTGCGTTTCTGAATTTCCTCCAGAATAAGATATCTGATATCTATAAGGATCTATCAGGAGGGTCCAGCCCAGACCCGGTGTCTTCTGGTTCTTTCATTTTTCTCTCCTCTCCTCCTTCACTACCGTCTCCATTATAGATTCTAGGCCAGCTTCCTCTTTCTTTTCTCTCTTATAAAAACCTGAAGCACTTTTGTCACACCCTACCTGTCCCGTGGCCAATCTTTCGCTCCCTTCTGGTTCTGTGCCCGCTGATCTTAAACTGGCTTCTGGCTTCTCAGGGTCTCATTTCTATCGTTCTTCTCCAGGATTGCGCCGCTGCTCTTGACCCCGTGTGCCCTAGCGCCCTACTTATCTTATCTTTCTGAGATCTGGGCTCGCTGGTACCGTTTCTTCCTGACCGGCGTTGTTTCGTACGTCTGGGCAACTACGTATCCGGCACTGTCCGGGTGCGGCGTGGTGCCCCACAGGGTTCTGTCCTCGGCCCTCTATTATTCGCCCTCTCAAAACAAGAGTTTCTCCACACTGGCACCAACGTTCCCATTTCCTCCATCTCGGACTCTGTCCCTTCCATTGGATGTGCTACCAGAGGGTGAAACCCTCTCCACCCTTTTCTGTCCTTTGATCCAGACGTTTGTCATCACTGAGCTGGACTAGTGGTACGCCCCTGCTGTACGGCCTCCCTGGACCTCCCAAGACCCTTTCCCCGCCTTCAGTCCATTCAGACCGATGCTGCCAGGGCTTTTACACAAAATGAATTACATCACAAAGGTTCTAAGAGCTTCACTGGCCCCCCCCGTCACTGAATCGTAGTCAATACCAAATCAAAATCAAATCCTCATCCTCGCGTTCAAAGCTTTCCGTGGTTTCATGGCCCCACATATTTCGTGATCCCCATCACGTCCGTCGTGGTTTTCGGGTTCTTCTCGCTGTCCCAAGGGTGAGGCTCCCCACTACGGGTGGGCGATCTTTCGCTCTCGCTTCCTCCATGCCCTTGTCTCCGTTCTGTCGCTTCTCCCTCTATTTAAAACCCTTTTAGAAAAACATATCTAAGTCATTTCATTTCTCTGTCTCTGTCGAACGTTTGCTTAGTAAAGCATCCTTGAGTCTGGGAGAGCCGCTAAATAAGTTCGACCTATTTATTATTATTATTATTATTACTATTATTGTCTTTGCTGTGTGTGAGAACGTCCAAACTCTGTGAGCAACTCTAAAAGGTAGGAAGCATCACAGCTCCGACAGCACAGAGTAAATCAACAAAGAAAGAATCAGATCTACCATTTATTGAACTCTATTTACAGAAATGCAGAAATGCGTGAATGCTACGGAAAAAGGGTAAAGAACGATACGATCTCTAGGTCTCGGGGATCAAAAACAAGCACAAACTGTACACAATTAGTATTTGTCATTTAGTGAAAGATACATTGCACCCGAAAGGCATAAATTAAAGTTGCGGGGTTACGTTACAGAATACCGTAATAGCGTAAACGGCGCGGGAACGCCGAACCGCTTGACGAAATGAACGAGATTGTGAGAAGCAAAGAGATTAGGATCTCGGTTTTCGAATCTAAAGAAGGGGAGTTTAAGATTCCAAAGTCCTGAGGAGTTGCTGGTTGAATCAGTCATGTGAGTTTTATGTAAAAGAAAAAAAAATGACACACGATTTCTCGATAAGGGAAAGAGGTTCAACACGATCTCTCCGATATATATATATATATATTTTTTTACAAACCTTATACTTGGTAAACCTTACAGTAACACGAGGGGTTCATCTGGAAAAGTATCAAAACTTCAAATACCAAACGTCGTACTTCTTCTCTTAAACTCACAGACGCACAAGTGGCAAGTGGCGACAAAAGTACCCCATCGTTTTAATTAACGACTGAGGTCTTGGCGACTGGAACAGATTAGAACAGGAATTGAAAATCTGTCTCTTTGCTCCAAAGGTCTGCGACGTAAACAGCTGGTCAAACGGAAAGTTTCACTTTTAAAGCTTTTCCTTTTCCTTGGATGTTTTCTGTTTCCATCTCTTTCTCTATTGAATGAACGTTCGTAAATATTGATTTGCTTTAACATAAACCACGTTTGCGCCATTGATCTGCTCAAAGGTATAAAAGGGTTTGAAAGGTGATGCTGCAATCCCTCAACTGGACTCATTCCCTCTTGGTTGTGTGCAGCCAGCGAAGTGTTTATTTCGGTTTATATTGCCTGGTGTGTGTTCATGTTTCAGTGATTATTGTTGTGTTATTGTAACCGATGAATCACTGCGTTGTGTGTTTCGGAGGGAGTGACGTGTAGAGCAGTTTAGGCTTCGGATGCTGTGTAGACAGCGGAGTTACATTTGTGTTGTTTACATTTTTTGTGCATCAGGAAAATGCCCTTTGTTTTCACGTTCGCGTCCGGCCAGCGCCCTGTTCCAGCAGAGATTGTTTTAACTTTTGCGATCTGACTGGGGTGCCTGGACTTTGAGGCAGGGCCAAGGAGGGCCAGATTATATGGGATGGGGCGATATGTATTCCCAGTAGGGGTGGGCGATATGGTAAGAATCCTATATCACAATACATCAAGGCGTTTTCAGGGTACACGATATTTATCACGATACACGTGATGGCAGACGAAACGCACAGGTAGCGACCGGTTCTTAAAAACTACTGCTCGGACGCTATCCCGTACTTAGTGAAGTGATATTATTATTATATTATTTAAAATGTGCGTCACCCTCTTTAATTACGTTCTTAAAAAGTCTTTAAACACGCCGATCAGTGTTCTTTAAGCACCGACTGTATCGTCGAGACGCTCAGGGAAGTGTCGTGATGTGACCCAATAGCCGTCCCGCCCATCCTCTGGTTCCAAACAGACCGGTGAAGGACTGAGGCGAACACTGTGGGAACTACAGAAAGAGGAACCGGCTGATCTTCTCGTTTGAGGAACAAACCCTATCATCTCAACTTCCATGCGCGTGACCCCAAAGCATTTAACCCTCCATCAAGTCAGTTTTTGTGACTCTGATGAAAAAGAAACGGGTGGTTCAGACAGGGATCTAATTGTGCGGAGTGACTGCGGATATAAAGTAAAATAATCGTTTTAATTAGTGATGAACCCGTTGGGAGTTGATTGATTGTCTGTTTGCCACACACCGCTACCTTGTTTCTCGTCGTTAGTTCGTTCCGGAAGGCTATTTTTTTTCCCCGTAAGGAATAATGTGAACGGAACAAAAGCCGTTCCAGGCCACCAGGAAATTTGCGCGCATGCGCAGACTGAGGAAACTGCACCGAGAAATCCGATTACTGAGATCAAAGCCAGCTCTTTATCAGATATCTTGAGTATATAATGCATTCCAGAGTTACCCTCAAAGAGTTCGATGGCCGTTTCACTGCCTTGTGGGGCGTCCTCAGTTGCCAGGGTTGCCAGATATAAGGGAAACAGAGGTTAAATAAAGGATTTGGAAATACGCAGACCTGGCAACCGTGGAGCAAGGTTGGATGGCCATGCGCAGCCTGAAAACAGCGATAATAACGGGGTAACTGGTTTGCACGGCATCAGTAAAATCCAGATGGGAGGATCCAGTTTAGACGCCCCCATAAATAATCGGATAAATGCAGAAACCCGACTGTGATCAGGTTATTGAGTTCGTGTAAACACATATTTGTTACGGCAGATAAAGTGTAAGTGTATTTAAAAGCGATTCTGGTACGTTAAGGGGCGCCGGCCTGCTGAAAATGTACCGCTGTTATAAACCATGACAGCTCAGCGCTTTTTTCCGAGTTTCACTTTGCTTCTAACGCAGCAGAAAGCGAGGTCAGAAATGCGTTGGTACGTGCCGCTCATATTCAGCGTCTGGACGGCATGTTTGGTCCCGTGGGAGAATCATCATTCCGACTCTATGATTGCAGGATCATTCTTAATTCTTGGGAGTATAGAAGGTCCTGGACGGTTAAGGACAGGGTTGAGGCCGGTGTTTTAGAAAAGTGTCTGAATAAAGCATAAATTGGGGGGTTTTACACGGCTGTGGTCTGCATGGCTGTCGGTTTCGTGCGAGCTCTGCAGAAAAGCATCTGCTGCGTTCGGAGGCTTCGATTTCTCAGCAGAGGTCAGAGAAAGAAAAGGGGGAAGAAGACCAGCAATCAGCAGTCACGGTCGAAACAGGGCATGGAACCAGTAGCCCAAATTTCAGAAACCGGTACTGAACAGAAGCTCTGATCCAGTACCACACGTTCTAATATTAGAGCTTTCTGTTCAGGGTCAGCTTTTCTGTTTTATTTATTTATACGTAATGGGATTCAAGATGATCTGCCACGCTGCATGGTTTTTCAAGGAAATAGTCTGAGCAGTAATTGCGGCCATAAAGGCCATTTAATCTAGAGGTGGCCTAGGACTTTTGCACAGTGCTCTATGCAGTGTACTGTCCACAGTAATGGACTCTCGACATTACGGAATCAAAAGTGCCGTATCGTGATGATTCTGTTTTTTGACGATTGAACAGGGTGTCCTACAAGCCCAGCAGCAGAAGGTTCTAGAAGAACGTACTGCATGATTGGTCAGCCAGGCATGGCAACGATGCCGGCCATAACATAGCGGTTACATTAGAATTATAAAAAAATACTGCATTATAATGAGTTCATAAAATCGGTTGGCTTTTAGAACATGGCTTTTAGATTTACATTTCAGAAATTACAAACGACTAAATCAGGCGTCCCGGCTCGACCGAAGAGGGACCCCACTGAAGATCGGTTTTAGTCCCGTCAACCAAAACGAACTGACTGATCTTGTAGCTGGTTCTGATGTTAGGGATCAGTCCGAAATGTTACGGGACGCTTGTACAGCATCAGCAGCTCCTTATTTTTCTTTCTTATTTTCCCCAACACGTCGTTCGCCCGGGTTTAAACTCGCCGTCCACGGCCGATCGGAGCTTCGTTCCTGGATCTGTTATCTCTTATTAAACCCGACCGAGCTGCTCACGATCTACAAACTCCGACTTGAACAATTCTGACTCATCGGATTCACATTAGGAGCTTCAGATCATCTCGTTTAAAATCGCTAATAGGACTGATTTTTTACAGCCTTACAAATAAACTTTTTTTTTCATCAATTAAAACGTATCGCTGTATAAAGTTGGGTTTATTATCTAGTATAACTGTAATTACGAGCTCTATTTTTAAAAAAATGTGTTTTCCAATCGCGCTGGACCGATGGGACACCCTGTATGACTAGAAGGACAGAAATGTTGAAATCCTCTACAGACACTGACCCGGGGAAACTGCAAATCTGGAGGAAGAACCGGCCGAGAGGGCGAACACTGGCGTAGAGAGAGCAGCATGGGTCTTCTCGGCGAACTGACCATAATCCTGAGCCTCCTTAAATGGAGCTTAATGGAAAACCTGTCCTATTTGTGACCACGTCCTATTTTGGACCCGAAAAAAAACCCCCTTCTGACAAGTTCGGGGGAAGGTTTAAATATCTCTGTGTTCTCCAACAGTTCAGTAAAGTGCTCTCACAGGGGAGGTGGCATGTACAGGCAGAGTGGCGGCACTGCTGAGGTTTGGCACGAGGAAGGACGATAAGAAGTCCACAGCACTCAGATAGCACACTCAGCACACCGAAGATCTTCAGGAAGAACGCAAAAAAGAACGAGAACAGGCAGTAACAGGTCACACTGGAGAGGTACCTGGATGGACCCAGCCGTCCTGGAAAGCGTCCTCCCTGACCAGACGGGGATGCTCCGGGGACCGGGAGCGCGGCAGCGGAGACGAGGGAATAAGCAAGCTGTTTGGGCTGGCGATGTCGCCCTCGGCCACCAGGGTGAGGTCCGTACCGTGCTCCTCCTCCAGCGCTTGGGACCCACTCTTCCTCTTCCACTCACCGGGAAAGAGGCCGGAGACGAACGTGGCTTGGTTTCGGGACACGGCGTTCCTTTGGCGGGATCGTCGAGCGCCCGGGCCGTCCACGCCCGAGTCCAAGCTCTGCGTCTGGTGGCTGGCGTTGAGGGCGGAGCCGTTCTCCTTCGAGCGCGGCCGAGGCCTGCGTGGGTCGGGGGTGGAGCGGAGCAGAACGTCTTCGGGACCCGCGCCGGGGTCGAGGCGGAGGAATTCGGGCAGCACCAGGTCGGATTTGTTCAGCAGACCCCGCTGGTCGTCAGCTCGGTTGCTCTGTGCTTTGGATATGAGCTCGAAGAATTCTAGTCAGAGAACACAGGGCGGTTCAGAGCGAGAAACGCGAAGGGTTTAATACGGCAGGGGTTCGAGACGAAGCAGCGCGAGAGAGAGAGAGAGAGAGAGAGAGAGAGAGAGAGAGCATTCCTGTGTTAAACATTACAACATTAGTATCAGGTTTGTCAAGCAAGAATAGCCAAGCGACATCAGAACTTAATCAAGTAAAGAGAGAAGGCAGAGTTGAGACACAAGACGAGGTTCATTACCTTCAGCTTCATCTATATTAAGCTTTTTCTGTTTGCGCTTTTCCACCTGGGCCCTGGTTTTGACAGACGGAGCCTTCGCTGATGATCTGTCCTCCGCCTGGGTGGTCACAACGAAAACGGGGCACGTTAGGGATGCCGGCTCAGGGCTGAACCTGCTACTGGCCTTTTTCCACTGCACAAGGACCCCATCGATTGGCACTGGAGAACGCCCACTGAGGACTCATTTTAAAATCTATTTGGTTATTTATATTATTACTTATAACTTAAATATTATTATTGATTTAAAATTATATTATTTACTTCATCATACTTTTAACTATGAACATCTGGGACTCTCATGGAGGACAGGTCCCTTTTTGAGTCTTGGTTCCTCCCAAGGTTTCTTCCTTCTTTATTCAGGGAGATTTTCCTTGCCACTGTCGCCCTAGGCCTGCTCCATTTTGGGATTGGCCTTTTTAGATCATATAAGATTATAAAGCTGCTTTGAGACGATGCTCCGTTATAAAAAGCGCTATAGAAATCAATTTGATAAATTTTTTTATTTTTTTTTAAAGAACCGGAACCGGGCTTCATCTCTGTGCTTTTCTTTTTTTTCCTCCCCAGTTTTTATAGTTCCAGTACAGTTTGTGGAACGAGAGGAAACGTAAGTACCGATCAGAACGAGGGGCGTGTTCAGGGGCGTGTTCAGGGGCGTGTTCAGGACGTTTTGTTTCTTCCTACAATCTGGTTTTGAGACCGTAAATGTCTCGGTTTCGGGGTAAAGGTGGACTTGGAAATTGCTTGACATGAGTCCGATGCGTCTGTCAGGGGTAACGTTAAATAAAAGCTGAACTTTTTTTTCCCGATTTTTCTTTTTCCTCTTCTTATTGAATACGAAATCGGTTGCTTCTTCCTTTTTCTTCTTTCTATTCTTTTTATTTCTGAAAAATACATTTTAAATCAGGTCTTGATCTTGAGTCGGACTCGGCTCTAGGGGTCCAGCAGTCACAGGGTTGGGCAATAAGACGATATTTTATCGTATCGTGATGAAATTTGTGATGGACGATATGGTTTTCGTTTTCAAGAGTGTAATGAATCCTGTTTAATTGGATAAAGTGCAGCACATTTAACGTACAAAAATCTTACTGATGGATCTCGTGGGCATGTATGCTGATAAATATCGTGTTAAATATCAATGTTGTATCATGTGTATCGTGTCTTTGTTTATTGTGATATAATATGTGTACCGTATCGCCCACCCCTAAACAGTGGCTGAAAGTTTTCTCTCTTAAGACTGAATCATTCTTTTTAGCAAAAAAAGAAAAAAAAAAGAGTGATCTGTTCATTTATATCGCTTGTGTTTGGCGAGAATGTTAAACGTTAAAAAGTCCGTACCGGGTTTTCCCGGTTTAAATTACATTTTCAAATTTAATGGCCATGTCTGAGTCGATGAAGCCTGGAAACCGTAAAATCTGGCAACCTGACGCTAGCACTGAATCCCCAAAAATAAAGAGCGTTTTCACGAGGCACATCGAGTTTCGAAAAAGAGTCCTAAACTGGCCGGGACCGGGACGCCGCGTAAAGTGTTTAATCAGAGCCCGTTCTAATTCCTGCAATAAAACCAGGCTGGCCAATCAGAGCGGTGTTGCCGGGCAGTACAGCTCATCCTGCTAGTATCAGATCACAAGAGCTTACAGGAGACGTAACGGGCTGATTCTAAAAATTAAAAAAAGGCTGAAAGCCTGGGGAATGACGGCGATGAAGCTCCTTCGCTTTCCTTCGCTTGGGTCTTTTTTTTTTTAAGTCGACCATGTGAAAGAGACACGACGTCAAGAGAGGGGGAATTAAATACCGCAAAAGCGAACAGGGAGCTCTCAGATTTTCGAGCCAAAAAAGGGGGGGGGGGGCACTGAAGGGGGAGCAAAGGAACGAGTGGGTAAAAAAAAAAAAAAAACTGTGCGGAAAAACCAGCGCGAATAGGAACTTCAGAAACACGTCATTCTTTAGTTTCGGACCCTTGGTACATTTTGTATATTTCTATTTTCGTTATCTGTTGTCTGTTTTGTGTTTATAATCTAATCTGTGTTCTGTACACCACTGTATAGACCGGAAGGTCCAGGGTTTAAATCCCGCCTCAGTCACAGTTGGGTCCCTGAGCAAGGCCCTTAACCCACAATGGCTTGGACTGTAAGAATGTATGAATTTTAAGTCGCTCTGGTTAGGTGCGTCTCCTAAATGCCATAAATGGAAATAAAAACCGCTGGACTTTGACTTGACTGTGAGAAACAGTTACTGGGAAATTCTGTTCCTCGACCGCTCCTGACTAAACCAGAACCTAGAGCTTGTTTGCCCAGTTTGGACCAGTCCTCGTTTTGGCCCGTGCAGTGGAAAACGCCCCCCTAAGAAGATCTACTTCTACGAGGTCGTCCATCCGCATTCGCTTCACGAGCCCAGACCACTCAAACCCAGTCCACAGCACAGCACAGAACCAGGGTCCGCCACCGGAGCACCACAGCACCAGAACCACCGATCTGAAACGTCCAGCCCTCGAGCCCTTGACCCTCACGCACTGAGACCCCCAAAACGGCAGCTCTATGAGCTCTATATGAAATCTGGAGAGTGGGAGTGAGGTGCAGGCTGATCGGAGGAAGAGTGAGGGTTAGATCATCCACAGTTACACACAGCCCAGGCTTTATAGAGGACTGGAGGAAGTTCCGGCCATGCACAGGTTCCTCCACCACAGACATAGACAGGAAAGCGATTTTATGCGCAGACAGGAAGTCTGAGAGAGCTGAGAGACGTATGGCATGCTTACTGCTGCAGACTGGCTTCTGGTGGACAGGGGCGGCCCGTGAGCCTTCGTCAGGGTGGCTTTCTGCTTGTCTGCAAGAGGAAGGAGGAAAAGAACAAGATCAGGTACGGCCGAATGTTTTTTTTTGTTTTTTTTTTTAATCCTCCGCTCGATGGCTGGTGAATGTCGAGGAAAGTTTATGAACCCATTTCTGATGACCCGGGGTTCTGCTTCCAACTACTTATCAAGCCAGGGGGAAAAAAAAAACAGCTTTTCCAAATGTCCCTTCTCTTAATGCGGTGGAGATTCCGTCCTGTGTTTGCGTTTTTCAGATAGATAAAGATAAAACGCGTCCTTGCAGTCACTGGGACATTTATCGTCGTCATTCTCCAGCCTTTCAGCTTTATAACGACGCATTTTCTTATTGGTATTAATATCCATGCTTTTAGAATCGGCCCGTCGCTCGTCCTACAAGCTCTCGTGCTCCGATACTAGCAGGACGAGCTGTTCTGCCCGGCAACCGAGCTCTGATTGGTCAGTCTGACTTCGAGCCAGAAAATAATACAGGCTCCGATTCAAAATGTTTCGGACTCGCCTCTAACCGACGGGTGTTCGTTTTCAAAACGTTACGTGCATTTTTTATGAGAATAGCAGTTATAGTAATAATAATCTTATTCATGGCACACGTGTAACACATATAAACCTTTTTTTTTTTTTTTAGGCTTTTCCATACTTACACACTAAAGATTTTCCCACAGTCGCACACTAAGGGACACTTTAGAGACACCAATTAACCTGACACGCATGTCTTTGGACTGCGGGAGGAAACCGGAGTACCCGGAGTAAACCCACGCAGACACGGGGAGGACATGCAGACTCCACACACGGAAAAGGGCCCAGGCCGCCCCGCCCTGGGATCGAACCCGGGACCTTCCCCACCGAGGCGCCAAGCCGCCGAGAGAGAAATCTTTTATTTTATAATCATTCTGAACGCGTGTTTAGCAGGAAACTCGCCTTTGGCCGATCCGTGATCCGCTTCCTCCAGAACCACTCTCAGTCCGTCCAGGTTAGAAATGGGAAGCCCCAGATCCAACGGCTCCTTCTCCCCGCTCTGCGTACACACACACACACACACACACACACACACACACACACACACACACACACATTGTACACAGGTGTACATTACGCTTTCTCTTAATTGACTTCCCTGACTTCCTTTAAAACGAGCTCTGTGATGTAACTGTGCTAATGTAGTACAGAACCAAATCACACGGTAGATTATAGTCATGTACAGTTTAGTCTCCACTGGGCCTCCCCTCCCTCAGGGCACGAGGAAGGCGCTCATCTCGACTCTTCTCCGTTTTGGCTCCCCTCAATGAACTTCCCCTCAATGTTCAAACATCTGAGTCTCTGGCTATAATCAAACGTCGTTTAAAGACCCATTTATTCCTCACCTACCTCGAATAATCCCCCCCAAACACACACACACACACACACACTTCTCTTTCTCCTTTACAGTGTCAGAAGTGTATTCTTGCTTAGGTTCCTGATTATTAGGAATAGATGTTACCGATCTCTTAAAGCACTTTTGTCTGTGTGACTCTTATTCTGTATTTTCTGCACATTTGCGCTGTCCTGGAGCGGCCATCTTTATTTTTTAATCCACAAAATGAATAGTATATTACGATAAAGGAATTATCCTTAACTTATTATTGTTATTTGTAAATACTATTTTTTCATTACTGAATAATACAAATTCAAACAAGTCTGCCTTTTGATGCAAATTCAAAGATTTATCAGACAATTAACCACCCAAGCAACTTTTGTACCTTTTTAATTTAAGCTTACTTACTTGCTCTGCATTTGAATTTGTCTAACTGTAAAATAATACTCCTGTTTTGCGGTATTTATGGTTATTTAACACAGGGCAAAGCCGTGGAGCAATAATCTCGAGTATAATTCTGTTCAGTGTAGAACAGTATAGTCTAACATTGCCCAGTATATAGTATATTTTAGTATAGCACACTGCACAAGTCGAGTCAGATTTATTAAGCAGATTATTAATTAGATTATCTTACAAACGCAATGGCAAATTGATAAAGTCTAGGGCGGAGCGTAATCATTTTTATTCTCATAGCACACAGAGTAATGGGAAAAAAGTTACTTACAATCCTGGCCACCAGATCTCCTAAGTGCAGGCCGTATTTAGCCACGACCGGCCGGAGCACCTCTGTGACGGGTTTGGTAGGTTTAGCTTTCAGTCCCACAGAACGGTTTATGGGGACCAGATCCAACCTGAGTGGTTCAGAGAGAACGACTAAACCGACGAAAACACTGTTCAATTCTGCATTAAAAACCAGACTGAAATGTGAAAAATATATATATAAAAAGCTGAAAAATAAATAAATACATAAATAAAAAGCTGATTGTGTAAATAAAAGGATTTTAAAAAATTAATAAAAAAAACTGATTGTGTAAATAAAATGATAAAAAAATAATAAAAAACTGATTGTGTAAATAAAATGATAAAAAAATAATAAAAAACTGATTGTGCAAATAAAATGATTTAAAAAAACAAATAAAAAACGGATTGCGTAAATAACATGATTAATTAATAAAAAAAAACGATTGTGTAAATAACAAAATAAATTAATAAAAAAGCTGAATGTGTAAATAAAATGATAAAAAAAAATAATTAAAAAAACTGATTGTATAAATATCATAATAAATTAATAAAAACTGATTGTGTAAATAAAATGATAAAAAAAAAATAAAAAACGGATTGTGTAAATAACATAATAAATTAATAAAAAACTGATTGTGTAAATAAAATGATTTTAAAAAACAAATAAAAAACTGATTGTGTAAATAAAATGATAAAAAAATATTAAAAAAACTAATTGTGTAAATATAATAAATTAATAAATAGTATAAATATCATAATAAATTAATAAAAGCTGAATGTGTAAATAAAATGATAAAAAATAATAAAAAACTGATTGTGTAAATATAATAAATTAATAAAAACTGTGCAAATAAAATGATAAAAAAATAATAAAAAAACTGATTGTGTAAATATAATAAATTAATAAAAAACTGTGTAAATAAAATGATTAAAAAAACAAATAAAAAACAGACTGTGTAAATAACATAATAAATTAATAAAAAACTGATTGTGTAAAAAAAGATTTAAAAAAAAAAACTGTAAATAACATAATAAATTAATAAAAAACTGATTGCGTAAATAACATAAATAAATAGAAAGCTGATTGTGTAAATAAAACAACAAATAAATAAATAAACAAAAGGCTGATTGTGTGAATAAAAGTACAAATAAATACATAATGAACTGATCATCTAAATGAACTGATAAATAAATAAAAGCCGATTATGCAAATAAAATGATAAATGAACAAAACACTGACTGTGTAAATAAAATAATAAATGGATAAGTAAAAAGCCGATTATGGAAATAAAAGTATAAATAAATAAATAACCAGCTGATCATGTAAATAAACTGACGAATGAATAAAAAGCCGATTATGGAAATAAAATAATGAATACGTAAAAAGCCGATTATGTAAATCAAAGGATGAATAAATAAATTAAAAAGCTGATCGTATAAATAAATGGATAAATAATAAATAAATTGTTGTTTGTACCTGAATAATGTACGTTTCTCCAGCCGCAGGTCACGGGAGCACAGCGTCATGCAGTCCTGATCTAATACTAAAGGCTACACACACACACACACACACACACACACACACACACACACACACACACACACACACACACACACACACACACA